>NIPM01000095.1:463735-679446 GCA_002738285.1 Holacanthella duospinosa
TGCTAGGATCACACCTGTAACTGCTTTGGTTGTGTTGATACAGAAATTCCTGAACTTTTCACAGCTTTTTGGTGATATATTCAACTTTATGTTAGGTTTGTAAAATTTTTACTGTAATGGACATACCAGATGATTTCTGTGTTGCTCAATTGGCTCAAAAGCCACTGATGATTCAGGCTTGCACCTTAGGTAGATAGAGTTTATACGTAAGTTAGCAACGTTGGTACAAATTATGAACATTAGACTTCCTGTGCTACCAAACGTTGGTGGATAACTTATCCNTTGATACAGAAATTCCTGAACTTTTCACAGCTTTTTGGTGATATATTCAACTTTATGTTAGGTTTGTAAAATTGTTACTGTAATGGACATACCAGATGATTTCTGTGTTGCTCAATTGGGTCAAAAGCCTCTGATGAGTCAGGCTTGCACCTTAGCTAGATAGAGTTTATACTTAAGTTAGCAACGTTGGTACAAATTATGAACATTAGACTTCCTGTGCTACCAAACGTTGGTGGATAACTTATCCTGCCTTTGGTGCTACAGCTGTCATTGGTTGATCATCATTGGTTGATCATTGGCTGTCTTCTACTTTTCTAATGGTTGATACTTCCGTTTCCAAGGATTGATAGCCAAGTCTTTAATTTCATAGATATCTCATCGACTTGTGGCTTCATGACATGGTTCAGTCTATGGGTGGTTTTACTGTAGCATGTTTATTTTATTAACAATTAAAATTAATTTACAAGATGATTGAATTTGCTTATTTATAAATATGTTTAATCCCAATGCTAAAAACACTACACTAGATCTGCGTTTATGAAATGACAAATAATGAAATATTCCTTTTATTTTCAGAAAAATATGCTGCTAAAGGTTCTGATAACCTAATGACAGTAATCATGGAGGTGGTGTTTTGCCTCTCTTTAGTTCATTGTGCAACCTCAATCTTCTTTATGTTCGAACCTCTGGATCCTCTTGGTTACTACATATATGCTCCATTTCGTCCTTGGCTTCATCACGTTAGCTTCATCTATACAATTCCATTTATTGTAGCAGGATATGGCTTTTTAGCTCAAGTATGGGGCATGTACCTGTTTACAATGAACAGTGGAGTTCTCATATTACGAATGACAACATACTGGCTCAAATTCATTGGCGAGGATAAATCCGCAGAAAAAACTGGTGTAATTGAAACAGACAAAGTGCATATCTACAATACACTCAACATACTCATGGTGCATGTCTGTAACTGGTGGAGAGCACCTATAATGGGTCAACTTGTGATTTTACTTTGCCAAACAGTAATTGCACTGTATGGCACAATTGCATTCTTTGCAGAGTCAAGCAAGATTGGATCCTACATATTTTTGCCGATCATTGGAGTAGTTCTTGTTACGTTTGAAAGTGTTGTATATTCAGCTGGGGGAAAAGTGTTTGAGTCATCTTCAACAAGCCTATCAAATTGGGAAAAAAACTGTAGAAGTTCGCAATTGATGCAGAAAGTTCTTATTTCCCTAAAGCCTGTTCGCGTTTATTGTGGGAATTATTTCTTTTTTGATAAAAATACCCCTTTCACTTTCTATTTAATTGTGTTAGATCAAACGATCCAGCTACTCCTTTGGTAGTTTTTGTGCCCGCATGCTCATCAACAAACCAAACAATTAAAGGACCAATTCTGAGTGGTGTGTGTTGGGATTTTACCTGTTAAATAAAATGTTGAATGTTTCGAGAACTACTGGATAAATCAGAATGTGGCTTTCACTATTGAATAGCCCATACATCAAACTAATTAACCCGTGAACTGTGCACTATACGCGCCCGTTGTAACGTGTGCAGTGGATTTTGCATGCGCAATAAGCATAGGACGTTAATAATAAACGTTTACATACTCATTCGACGATTATATGCACTCTGCTCACCTGCCTCTTATCCTCCCGACCTGCTGTCTACTCTCTCCCTACTGTGTACCACCAACCGCCATCCCTACCGCCCCAAGGTAAACTTTATCCGTTAACCGCCCAACCGCCCTTCCTACCACTTATCCGCCCTCCTTAAGATTTATACAGAGAGAGTTGTTAAGGGTGTTACGGGGATACCCCACACTTCATCCTTTCAACCACCTAATGCACACATCCACTCCTCAATTTTCTCAAATCTCACTGATTTAAAATTTTCTCTTTAAGTAGGTGAAAGAGTGAAGTGTGGGGTATCCCCATAACACCCTTAAAAACTCTCTCCTTACATTGCAACACATGATTACCCACTAATACTAATATAACGGTTTGTTTATTAGGTAAACCAGAAAGCTTCTTAAATATTTCTTAGTGAATTCATGTTCAGTGGTACAATTACAGGAAAATAGTATTCAATAATAAGTAAGATTTTTAATTTTGTTTTGGAACACACTAACTTGCAGATGAGTTAGGGTTTGAACCACTCAGTTTTGCAAAAATTGATAAATAATTCTAATTTTCATGTATCTCATCAATCATCAGGTATCATTTCAAATAGACTGGAGAAAATTGTATTTTTAGCTCACATGTACTTCCCCAATTTATACAATTACATGTTATTTGTTATTGATATAATGTTATAAAAGGTAAGTATGTGGTATCTGAATTCTACGTATGATGTATTTGTAGATACATAAATTCTTACTTTAGGTTTCTGGATTTAAAATGTACCGTGTTTAGGTTATCAACTTTGGCGATGTTATCGTTCCAAATGGTAGCTAAATATTTTTTGATTGGTGTTACAATAAAAAAGAAGCTTGCTTAATTTTTCTAGCATTGTGGTTTGTATCTAAAATTTTATTGTAGATATTCCCAATTGAAATTATTAAACGTAGTCCTTGGCTTCAATGTTAGCGAAGGATGCAAAAGCCTTATTCTCAAAAAGAAATACGGGGATCAATAGGGGTATTCATTATTAAATTTTATAATTTATGAATTCAATTTAGTTCTATACTGAGTTCTTGCATGTTAAAATGTAATCCACTCAAAATTCTAGTTGAAGACCCTGACCTGAGGGTGAGTAGCTGACTCTGGGCGTAATGACTCAGACTCATAGTCAATCATTACTCCCAGAGTAGTGTTCTCCATGACTCTGACTCTGACTCTGACTCTGACTCTGACTCCCAGGGTTTTTGGGAGTCGGGAGTCATTTGATGACTCTGATTCCAAGGGTTTTGGGAGTCAGAGTCATGACTCTGGGAGTCGACTCCCAGACTTGAGAGTCATGACTCTTTTGAAACATGCGCACATGGGCATATGAGACTATTTTTTTTTTACTTTTTTTTCTCACCTACTTTCATCACTAAACGCAAGGTTCTTTGACAAAAATAAACTAAAAAATAATCTTTCATCAGGTTACACCATATGTCGTAAATTTTTAAAAATTACAATTTTTTTTCATGAATGTTGTTCAACATCCAGACGCAAGGTATGGCAATGTAGCTGCAAAAAAAATTTACATGCAAATATTATTTCGGTAGTTAATTTTACAAACAAATATTTAAAAAAAGTTACGAATTATTTATTCAACCTGATGAAAGTGGCTTTTTTAGTTTTTTTGTTGTTAAGGAAACTTAGAAAACTTGAAAACTTAGAAACAAGGAAACTAAATGTATAAAAAAAATTTAATTTTAGACCCGACTTTCCATTTTTGTATTATGTAACTCTGGAGTCGAGAGTCTCTGACTCTAACTCAGAGTCGACTCCCAAAATTCAAGGAGTCAGAGTCATGACTCCGAGAGTCGACTCCCAACGTTTAGAGAGTCAGAGTCATGACTCTGACTCCGTCCAAATATCTTGTCATGGAGAACACTATCCCAGAGTCATGACTCTAACTCCCAAAACCCTTGGAGTCAGAGTCATCAAATGACTCCCGACTCCCAAAAACCCTTGGAGTCAGAGTCATCAAATGACTCCCGACTCCCAAAAACCCTGGAAGTCAGAGTCAGAGTCAGAGTCATGACTCCGGACTCAGAGTCATGGAGAACACTAATAATGATATTGAAATTCACTCCGGGAATTTTGCCCATCAATGGGTATTTATATGAAGTAAGAGGTACGCATTTGGTAGGTAAAAAAGAATTAGTTCTCAAAAAGAGGTATGTTGAAACTGTCCTACCAATACCTAAGGATTGTGAAAGACGACTAATAGAATGCCGTTTGCTACAATTTATTTTATCACTTTCGACAATTAATTTTTCTTCAATAGCTATTTTTATTATTTAAATTATTTGTTTCGAAATCTTTCCTATTTATTTTTCCTTTCTCATTTCTGACATATTTATTTAGCTAGATATTTCTACCTGGATGTTGTGAGGAGTGGTTTCACCTACGGCTTTGGCTTAATCTGTATGCGGATTTGAGAAACCATTTACATTTATTACTACTTGCAGTACAAAATATTCAACACCCCGAAGTAACCCCTTTGGTCTGGAGGGGTGTCAACGTTGGTAATATGGTGTCTAATCCAATGAGATACTTTTGGGAAGAACAGGCAACTAGGTTAGAATTTGCAAATAGTCATAACTAATGTTAGGGATTAATGTTCAATTCTCTTTCTCCTTACTCGTTTGCAAAACGAGATAAAAAAATATTATTTTTGAAAAAATTTGAATTTTGCATACAGAATTTCCAACCATTTTATTTAATTTTGTGCGAGAAGGATCACTAATAACAAGCTACGTGGAGAAAAACGTTTAGGAAAATCCTATTTATGGTTACATAAACATACTCCAGGAAGCGAAATAGTGATTTTGAACCTGAGTTGGAGTGATTACGTATTAAATTTATTGTAGATTATTAGTTCAGAAAATTAATTATAAACTTTTGACTTTAAATATTTTTACCCCGATTCGGTTAAAATTCAACTCGGCCGATGCAGCGATGGAGCATACTATTGAATCGGCCGCCGCCGATGCATCGGCAGATTCTTTCTGCTCAAAAAAGATGTTTTTTGATTGATTTTGTTTGATATTGAAGCAAATTTTAAACAAACTTCACAATAAATTAAATTTTCTTTTTTTTTGAATCCGCAACTGCTTCGGCCAACTGGCCAATTCAACTTTTATGTCGATGCGACTAGCCGATCGCATCGGCGGCCGACCCATCGGGGCAACACTAGTTCTTAGATACTGGGGTCAGTGTTGGGTTCTTAGCTACTGCAGTCAGTGTTGGGAGAACTTAGTGTCTTAAGGCATTGGATGTACGTCATATGTGGTCGGTGGATAATCGAAAGTTATCTGCGTTACGGTTTTTTCAATTTTTGGATTCCATATCTAAACATGTCTGAACTTGACTGGTAGTAAATCATTAGATAATATTATTTTCTATAGAAACAAAAAATGTGTGCAGTGCGTTAATTTGTTTAATATTTAAAAGGGTTCAAAAGTAGCCCCGGGAATTATCGTCCTATCTCTCTACTGAGCAGCATATTCAAACTTTATATTAAAATTCTAAATAGTAATCTGGTGGAGTGGATAACCAATCACAGGGAAGCAAAGGGGTTATGTTCGCTTCGTTGATCTTTCCCAAGCATTTGATACTCCAAACCACAGCCAATTATAGAAGGTTCTTAAAAACATAGAGTTGTTTACTAATTCATCTGTGTGTTCAAATATATACAAGAATGCAGGTGCGAAAATTTTCACTTCTTATGGTTTAACGGAGAGAATAAAGATCATGAAAGGACTCCGTCAAGGAGAATCTTCAAGTCCCACTTTCTTTAACCTCTTTATAGAGGAATTGGTGAATATATTTGATAGATGTCTCCTTGCCGGCTTTCGACTCCATTCGCGATCTGTACAGTTGCTTCTTTATGCGGACGATATAGTTTTCGTTGCTCAGTCACGAGAACTCCTCCAACAGAAGATGAACCTCACTGCTACCTTCTTTCACGTACTATGCCTCCAAGTCAAATTTTCTAAAACAAAAGCACTGATACGGAGTTCTGGAAGGTCGAGAAAAGAAGACAAGTTGTCCTGGAGAGGTAACCCAGTACAGTCTTACATGTATCTTGGGATAATTTTCTATTCGAATGGGTCGTTCAACTTCCACTCTAAATCTACTATTGGGAAAGGTATTACAGCGCAAGGCACTGCATTTGGCACACTAGGCAGGATGAAAACCCTCGACTTGCAAACCTTGAAATTTCTTTTGAATTCCACTGTCCAATCAACTACCTTGTACAGCTCAGCGGTGTGTGGATCACAGCACACAAATGAAATAGACAGGGTTCAACAGCAATACTTTAAGAGACTCCTCCATCCTTTCAGTACCCCCCTCCCCCGATATTTTGTTCGTTTAGAGACAGGCTGCCTTCCATTAAACTTTCATGTATTCAGGTTTACCATCTCTCTATGATTAAAACTCCTGTCAGCCAACGACTCGAACCTACCTCTAAACGCGTATAAAGCACCTTGAAAAATCTCGCATAAACATTCTATCGAAAAATCCAGTTGGTGTTTGTAATTGGAAAGTCGGCTGAAATCTATAGATATGCAAGGTTATATGAAAGGGGCTTAGAGAAATAGGTCAAATTTGTGCATAAATTTCTACTCACTGGTACGAAAACCACTTGAGAAAATTTGACTTCAAATTCGCACAGCAATCCTATACTATTCCACACTCATCATCAAATAAAATTCTCTGAAATCCCCGAACCATTTCTATTGAACAAAATTTCCTCTTCAATGGCGACATGCATCCTACAAGTCAAGCTAAACTCAAATTCTGTCTACAATAAAGGAAAATGGTTTAACATGAGACTTTTTGAGGAGAAGCAGTGCAAATACTGTGTAGATCGACTTTCTTTCATGCTGTTTGGGAATGCACTCGCACATCTCACATTCTACTGAACTACTTTCAAGGAATGCCAAAGGACCCTATTCAAATTATCAAAGACGTCTCAGAAGCTGCCACTGATCCAAACTTCACATTTTATTTATGACTTTTAATTTCAAATATTTTAAAACGTTTCCAATAATTCTAAAACTCATACTTAATTTTCTTTCATTTAAATTTACTTATGCGCATAATTTCATTGATAATGCGATGGCCAACGTCAAATAAACATATTGATCGATTGATTGATTACTTTGCATGATTTGCTATGGTGGTCAGTTAACGGGCGGCCTCCTCACCCCTTACATCGCAGGGATTGGATATCTTAAGTTCTTATGATAAAACAGGTATAAACATGTTTGAGTATGGATATCTGCAAGTTTATGTGTAAAAGACTTTCGTTGCTAGCTCAATTTGATATTGCAATACTACAGAGCTGTCGGTGGTGGTTGGAAAAACTTATGTTCATAGGTTGAAAAAGCTATAAACATATTTGAACGTGATAAGTTTGTGAAATGTATTTCTGCTCCCCCGAATCAGGCCCCGCTCTTTTTACGTGCACGTGTACACAATCGTTTCAGGTGTCTGGTAGCGTGGATCTACTACTACGCATAATTTACCTCATTTATAGCTAATTTTCAAACGAATGAACTGAAAAACAGTTTGGGAAATTCAGCTCCAAAGGATTTTGAAATAATCATTAGATTTTTTTACTTAAACATTCGATTATGTTGTCTACCATCTTAACTAGCACAGATGCAACTAATCATAGGCATTGAATTGAGACACAAAGGTGGTATACACCCCTCCAGCTATGCTGTTCGCGGATAATAAGTTAAGTGAGATGGTTCGATAATACAACCTAAATATAATTTGCCATAACCTGTGCCTTTAGAAAGCTGTTGTCAAAGTTAACATAATTTTATATTACAGAATTTTGAACGAAAACCTTCGTGAACACACATTTCGCATATATACTGTCGGATTACTTTAGTCAGAAAATTCTGTTGCGGTGAATAAGATATAATAACCAAAGTTCAAACTATTATGCCAAATTCTAAAAATGAACATCTCCATCCCACAAGACCAAGGACGTGAGTTAGAACTATAGTTTCGAAACATCATACTACGAAGTTCAAGGAAAAGATGGAAAATACTATTTCTGGGAGTTTTTCTTATATCATGATTTGTCAACTTTGTCAAACCAACCCAAAAGGATTGTCTGAAAATAGGGCGAAGGAAATTACGGTACCGAAGATTCAGTCCCGAAATTAAGGCGCCGAAAATACGGCAACGAAATTACGACACCGAAATTACGGCGCCTGAAAAATACGGCGCATGGAAAATACGGCACCTGGAAAATACGGCATCTGGAAAACTCGGCGCTTGAAACATTTATCATACAGATCTCGAGCTAACATAAAAAACAAAATCAGTATTGATATGTTATTGTATTCTTCAGTAACTATGTCGCGAGAGTTTTGGCGTCTCGGGTCCTTCGGACTCGGTCTGCGGGGGTAAGATAACATACGGTAAGATGATAGCTTGCGCTATCATGAAAAGCATTATACTAAACGTTTTTGAATGATATATATATAATATATAAGATCAACTCATCCGGCAGATAGGCAAGGAAAAAGCTTTCAACTTTTTTATATTTCAAAAATTCGTAACTTTTTTTTCTATACATTTCCGGTGAAATATTTTTGCATATTCGTGATCAGCGACAACAGGTTAGTTTTCTAGCCGCAGTATTTTCCAGGCGCCGTATTTTTCAGGCATTGTAGTTTCGGCGTCGAACCATGTCTTTTAGTTCGGGAAAATCTATTAGTTTGGGTTCTGGGTTAGATAAAATATAGTAACATTGCGATCAAACACAAATTGTAGAAATCTTGATAGCAAGTTAAAAGTCGAAATGTTAGGAAGAACGAAAGACGCGGACGCTAAACACAAATCTAAAAAAAAAATTTTTAATATAGGGTAGTTCTACCAACTAAATTATTTTGCAATAACCTTGCGATCTTACACTTCCTCTAAAACTTAAACTTCTAGGAATAAATGTAAACTAACAACATCAACTTTTCTTTGAAAAGTTTAAAATACAACTATAAACATAATAAAAAATAAAAATAATTCCTTTCCAAGATAATCTTATTCATTAACATAATTATTTCTAACTAAATGAACTAAAATAAAAATAAAACAAATATTAACTAACAACAAATTATATACTAACATAATTACTAACAAAATAATTATAATACAAAAAATATAAATGACAAAATACAAAACATTTTGTCTCTGTTACAATACAGGGTGAACCAACTTAATCCGGGCCGTAGAAAGTCGCTTTCACCAAAAAAAATTTAAGACAGCAAATAAAGAGCGCGAAATAGAAAAGTTGTAAGGAATGAAGTTAGCGTGTGTTTGAGAAAACATTCCTCTGCAAAAATAAATTAATTTAAACAAAGGCGATTCTGTAATGCTGAAAGATGGGTAGTTGAGAGAATGAGCAACTAGAGGAATGGGGTACGATCCCTTGGCATCTATTCCACCTGACTCAACAGAGAACCTGCCGACCCCTCCTCTCTCTGTCTCTCTGCTTTGCTCCATTGCTTTGCATCGGAACAGATATTTTATAGTGATTACAATAAAATTAACTTCACTTCCATCATTTACTATTCTCTATCGCCTGCCCCAAGCCGTTTTTGGTGAAAGGCGAAGAAAGAAGGCCCGGATTAAGTTGGTTCACCCTGTATAAACCTTTTGAAAAGTTTAAACTTTCTAAACTATCCTAAAATTGCAAAGAAAAAGAATTCTTTTATCCGCTTCTGCGCTCGCAATGCAACGCTCCAATCAAAATTGAATTTGACAAGCAACACAATTTAGGAAATTTTAAGAACCATAAAGATTATTTCTCATAAGGTTGCCTATATTTTTGTCCTGCATCTTGGTAAAATAAAAAAGAAAAAAAGACAAAAGCCAAGGAGATAACGGTGCGCGGGAGCCATGGCACGGTGAATTTCTTATGATTTGGAGCCATTGTTAGTGAGTGCCCAAAAATGTCGCTGCAGTCGCCGTGTAATGTCGTTGTAGTGGTAAATCGTAAAAAATTGTTTAAAAATTTCTTTAAAATCCGGACGTTGTTAAAAAAAATAAAAGAATTAACGATTTTTGTAAATGCCAATCATAGGTATGATTGATATTCATATGTATCACAGATAACAACAGTAATAAGGTGGGTTGACTATCAGTACCGTAACATATTTTATTTTGATTTTATAAACTATAGATTATTAATAAATTTGGGGGTAAGTGAAAAATTTGAAGACGGTTGAGACAGTCTTTTTTAATGTTCGGACGTTTGCATTTCTCCACAAATCATGATATTTCAAGACGTTTGGAGTTTTTGTGTGAATATTATTATATACAAATTAACAATACTAATTTAAAAACCTCAAACGTCTTGAAATTTCATGATTCCGAGAGAAATGCAAACATCTGAAAAAAAAAATTTGTTGAAAAATTTTTTCGAACATATTCTCCAATCACACCAAAATATATACCCTAACTATCCACTGCGTTATATAACAAGTATACTGGCTTTTTATAGATGCGATTGTACTTGAAGCCGCACATTTTAGCAAGAAATTTTCCGGAAAGTCTTGCGCTTTATTGATTTGAACTTGTCATCTTTCTGACAATTGTGTACTTTCTTCTCTGTTGGATATTCATTCCTTGCATAAAATTTCGACAAATTTGGCGCACCTATGTCAAATTAATTAAATTCAATTTGTAATGATATTTTGGTTGAAGGATTTGTAAAAGTTTGATAATTCTATATTGAAATAAGTCAAACACTCTTACGTTACAAATTACTTTGTCTATATTTTGCCATTATTTTGTGTATTTTTGTTTAGAAGTTGGAGTTTGCTCTATTTTTGCTGAAAAAGACTTATAATAATTCAACAAATTTGTATTACGACAAATCAAATAATTTAGGAGTCAAGTGTTCGAGAATGAATCAAGATATTTGAAATTAGCGACACAATCTTCTCACCTCATAATTCTTCCAATTTACGGGTCAGAAAATTCGCATTTGCTCTTCTTTACAGTCACCTTTTACATTTTCTCTTTCTTGGCTCTATAATATGTCCAACATCCAAAAAGTTAAAAAAGTTATTGAAAAACATTATATGCTTAGCAGTTTTCAATGCATCAAATCTGATAATCTCAACCTCCCAACAGCAAAAAATTTAAAATCGCATCAATTTATTTATTCATATTTTTTGCCACACAGATAACCACTGCGTAGTCTCTTTTTTAGTTTTGAGACTACAAAAGAAATTTAAATTTCATGAGTATGTGACATATAAACAAGTTATCTCAGCTCAATTATGTAGATTAGCTGATACATCTTTTTCCACCTGAAGATGAAAAATTATCAACCTGTCCGCTAATCTGCATGGCAACCACTAATTTGCAGTTCTAAGAATTATCATAATAAACGACAGAAAGAAATGGAAATAGTTTCTTTTGCGCACTGCTTTCTTCCTTTCCTTGCCATAAAAAAGCGAGCAGATGTCCATCTCAAGACTAGTTTGACTTGTTCCTTTTCAAAGCAGGATCGGGATGAATTGCTGCCTAGTTGCTCAAGTCAAAAAATATTTCCCTACCTTATAGTAGAAGAGCTTATTAAATCTTTTTGACCCACAGCCTCAGGTTTTGATTTTAAAATTTAAAATTAACTCTAGTTTTGCCCACAGCGTTTTGCACGGGTTTTTACTTCACTTATTATTAACTTTTTGTGCCTAAATCCATTTGTTCGTGCCTTGAGTTAAAAACAATAAATCAATGCTTACAGCCGTCCGCTCGGGCCTTGAGTTAGCAATTTACTATTTGCCCACAGTATTTTGCTCGGGCTATTCTCTTTGTGCCAACAGACTTCAATTCGGGCCTTGTGTTAAAACATTAATTCTTTGTTCCTATTGTGTGATAAAAATATACAATTTTGCCTACAGCCTTTATAAAAGCCCATAAAATTATAAATTTAATTTTTTTAATTATAAAGATTTTTCAAAACTTTTGCTTCCACTTTTGTGCTCAAGAGTATTAATCATTGTTTGGGTTACACTACCTCACAACCGACCACCTTTATTTGTAATTAAAATTAAATTGTCTAACACCTAAAGGGCTGATAGTCGGTAACGTAAATCCAATTAGGACTAAAGGAGGTCTCATTTACGTATGTGGAAAGAACACGATACTTTTCCCACGTTAAAGTTCTTGCAAAATTTCTTAATTAAAATGATGGCTCAATCCCTAATGTACAATCTGAGAGAAGTTCGAAGATTTTAAATGATTTTTGGTTACCAGGGTTTTTAATGCCTCTGGGATTATTAATACGGGTACTGAGTCAGCTAAGTAACAGTTTGTATCATAGCCAAAAATGATGTCCACACTGTGGAGTCTGAGAGATGTTAAAATTGACGTATGAGAAGGGTTCTCGACCAAATGTGACCTAGGAAGTGTCCTAAATTAAATTTAAGCGTAAAGGGAACCTGTGTTAGTGTGAGTTAGCCTTATGGATGCCTCGGTGAAAGAACCCGAGCAGCGAAGTAAGAATGGGCGTGTGTGTGTGGACAGAAAGATGGGGTTGTGGCTATGCTACTCTATAAGTGTCTAGAATTTACTTTAATCGGCGGGGCTTGCCTCTGTAAGGAATCCCTCTTAATTGCCTAGCGTAAACGAGAAAATATGTAAACATCGTAATGCGAAGAGAATTGGCAACAATGGTACCAAGAATGATTTTGATGAAATTTAATTTAATTGTTGAACTAATATAAAGTATGAATTTAAATCCCGAAATTCAGAATTTGATTTGGGGAGGTTAGGGAAGTTTTTAATTGTCATATTAAGGTTACAGGATATATTTCTTTCATCATCGCTTTAACTTCCGTCGTGGATGACCGTTCCCGAGAATTTTAATTTCGTGGTGATAATTTCCCGCTAAGAATTATCCTACCGTTTAATATTTTAGAATTTTTCCCGTTTACCACCCAGTCGCAGTCAGCTGCTTCGACACCTGCCTTGTCACAAAGAGGAGCTTGACGAATCTGGACGAGGAAGTCAAATTAGGAAATCTCTGATTTTCAAAATTTTATGTAAGGATTTAAGAATTTAGGTAAATTAATCAGGACCACACCTCATTTTAAATTAAAATTTCTATTTTGCTTATTCTCCTACTCCTATCTCACTCCTCGGTATCTGACGGAACATTGTTATTAAAATAAAATTTTTTAGCACGTAAATGTCCATGCCAATTTCTATCAAAGTTGAATAGATGAGAAAACGTACTTTGCTGAAACATTGTTAACCTATTAGTAAGGCTAAATACACCTAGTCATCAGATCCATCTATATTTCAACTGTTTTTCGTAATTAAAACTTGAAAAGTTTTGCTAGCAACTACTTTGTGCAGAAGTATATTTTGAGAAAATTTTTTAAACTTTAATGTAGTGCTTTCAATATGTGGAAAGTCTTCAATAATTATTAAAGTTTATAAAAAATTCAAAAGTTTAGAAGGATAAAAAGGTAGTTTATAAGTGTTTAGTATTCAAGTTTAAAAAAGACCAAAGTAGTTGAAAGAATCGTTCAAACTATATGGATCCATTAGCTAGTAGTTAGTTGTTAAAATCTATTAGTCTTGCAAACATGGCCGAAAAATTGTGGGCTAGAAGATCATATATCACGGCTAATTACGTTGTATCATTTGGATACTATGTAGGTGCTCTTCCTGTGAAATGGAACAATGAACAACATGCCATGCAACCAGTATCGTCACCTTTCAACAAAGCTCGCTGGATTTTGACTATAGTTTACAATATGATTTGGCAAATCGCAATCACACTTAATTTTATTATAAAATTTATAGCAGCAGAGGATAAAACAGAATTTATTTTGAAAGATCATATGAGAATTTTTATGGTAGGAGTTTGCTTTTGCCCTATATTTATGCATTTCCATACAGCATGGAAGTATAAACAATTTGCAACATTTATAAATCGTGCAGCAAAGTTCTATGAACACTTTCAAAGTAAGCACAAACGAATCATTAGCTTGATTTAATAAATTACTAAAAAACCCTGACTTTTCGCAGATAAGTATGCAAAAGATGAAGAGCGCCTAGGATATACAATAGAAGACACAATCAGTGGTTTCATGAAACTGGCGTTTCTTGTTGGAACACTGAGTATTTGCTTATTGTCCGTTACTACATACCTTTTTCAGTGCAGAACGCACTTTTTGTCCTACCTGTTTCCAATTTGCAAATCAAATTATCCACTAACTATAAAAATTCTACATAAAATTATATTTTCCATTTTTCAATTCCACTTTTTTGCTTGTCAAATGATGAGCTTTGTGCTTTATGTCGACTTATTTGTGGCTGTTATTGTCATGGGGGTATACATAGTTAAAGAAATGAGGTTCGTCATCGAGTATTTAACAGTTATTATAATCATGGTAAATTGATATAATTTTAAGTTTTACAATTTTATTTGACAGAGAAATGCCAAAGGTTCGTCGCAGAACTACAATGCTCATCTTGGAACCCAAGGAATGGCTCCTTTGTTACCGCAGTTTAGATCTCATTGTTAAAGAGTTGAACAGTTGCATTGGGGAAGTTTTCATGCCAATACACATGCTATTTATTGTTATCATGCCTGCGGTGGTAATTTTATTTGTAATTCGGCACGACCTAAAACCAATGATTTTTGGCGTTTTCATGATAATTCTCTTTCTTGTCATACTTTACTACGTATTTCTCATGGGACGAGGTTCAAGTTTTAGTCAACAATCTGCTATAGCTTTGAAGTCGATGACACGGAACATGCGCAACATATACTTCATTCGAAGACACAGGTCTTGTCAAGTTCTTAAACCGGATGTTGGGGGACTATTTTCACTTAAACGGCAAACAGTGGCGACAATGTATCAAAGTTGTGTGGAGTTGACTGCAGATTTACTGCTTATGCATTAATTGCAACTTTATCAGAGCTGGGTGACTAATTGAACTTTTGTTTCAACTCTAAGTTATTAATTTATTTGGCATTAAATTAGATTAAAATTAGGGATTGAAAAAACCAAAGTTAGGAATCGCTTGGGCTTACCTTCTTTAATAAAAATTGTCTGACGAGTAGAGTTTACTATATTGATTTTTTTTTCTTGAACTTTAATTTTCTGCACAACTATTATAATAAATATGTGCAATAGTTCAAATGTAGCAGCAATGAAGCATTATATTGTGACAGTAGAGCTGTTCTCCTGACACGACAACTGATGGCAGCGCCGCATAGACCCCATATGTCCTGACTGCGAAGCTCCACAACCAAGCAAGGGCAAACCCGATCCACCCAATATCCAAAAATGACCGCATCGATAGTACGAATGGCTGACAAAATGGCGATTGCCCAGACTGGATTGTTTATTCCCAACTGACGAAAGACTTGACATTCTAGACAAGACAATTAACTGACCATTGTCGGAATGGCTATTGATATTAAGAACAGTTTAGGCTCGTTACATCAACAATCAATCAGCTTAACACAAGCTGATAGTTGCTTGAATACAACTAAAAGCAAACGAAATCGGCATGTTAGACAAACTAAAACAATACTCAAGAAATGCATAACCATTAGGTTAATTAAATTATATTTTCACCTGCACCATCTCAATGCGTTTGTAACGAGGTATCAATTCAATTGCTTCGACAAAGAATAAACCACCTCGGAATTGAGTACACGTTACCTGACGGATTTGAATTTGAAAAAGAAAAAATTTACATACGTATGCAGGATAAAGTAGTGGATTGAGGCGATTTTAAATAATGCAAACTTGCGTTATCGGTGTCAATAGATACCTACACCAATTATTAACTAAGCCTAAAATTTGAAAACACTCAAAACTATTTTGCATGTGATCAGCTATTAGAATTTAACCACAGTCTACCTTGTCTGTGCCCTTTTAGTAGATATATGCCTTTCATCAGGGTAAGTTTCAAAAATAAGAAAAACCTCAAACTATTCTGAAGGTCATAAGCTAATAATCGAATCGTGGCTTGTCCTTAACCTACACATCCCTGCTTTACGTCTTTGCTATCCATGAGGTTTCAGTAATGTAATAACAAAAACTTTGTTGTGTAGCACTAGTGGATGAGTGTAAAGATTAAATTTTATGTCATAACTGATTACAAATAAAAATAGTTTTGTCCTTATTGTGGTATATCTACGACCTTGATTATTCAAATCAAAGTTCATGGAGTTGAGGTTAGACATATTCTCTTCACTTCAAATAAGGGTTGTTTGGTGTAATGCAACTCAGAAAATAAATTGATTTAAAATGTACACCCAATCAACCTTTACATAACCTGTAGATGGTAAAATATTGGTACGTTGTTGCGAAACGTCATAATCAGCAGCAACCATTTCAAAAATAAAATTAACAATTCTACAAAAGTTCTAACATTTGGCCAAACCTTCTCGACAATACTGCCTTCTCAGTTATCATGGTTCCCGTTTCATAATTAAATATGCAAAACAATACCAAACTTTTATGAACATTTTTTCAGGATCTTCAAAAACCCTTTAAGATGATTCACTTCAAACTATTTAAATGCTTATATGCTGTCTGAATACGTTAAAATTTAAGGATTTTTTTAACCTTGACAGCTCTGCACCCTGCAAAAATTATTTACGTTCCAAAAGCGCAATTAATTACACCAAAGAGAGTGTCCAATTAATTGCACACCCAACGCAGCAATGACATATTGACGCTAAAGACATACGTTTAAATTAGATAATTGGTCCTCATGGTCATGGTCCCCAAAGTTTGCATACGGGTACACTCCAACATTGTTCCATTTAGTGCAATATTAAGTTGGTAAAATTTTTGTCACCGATCGGTGCAGATTTAGAGGTGGCGCAAGGGACTTGAACTTTTCGCGTGTTCTCTTTATGGGAGTTGGAGAAAGGCTAACTTTAAAAATTTGCGAAAAATCCAATTATGAAAATTTTTTGATAAAACTTTCAGGAGACATTGCACAAACTAGGTCGACTTAACCAGCAAAGGCAACACTTTGAAATGTTTATACAGCCAATTCAGAAACGAATGCAGTAGTTTTTTTTTGAGTTGTGTGATGGTGGTGAAAAAAAAAAGTACTGCATTCGTTTCTGAATTGGCTGTAGAAAAAAAGCTTGTTCATAAAAATTGGTCATATACATGTAGAGCATCAATATAGCTTTGGGTTTGCGTAACAGATCCAGCCAAATGAATAACACGTGTCATCTCTGTTTCCATAGTTATTTTGTTTGTATTCAGTCTTAAACCCCGATGCAAACTTTCTCTTCTCCTACCGTTACTACAACAATTCTTTTAACTATTATTACAGTTAAGAAAATTTTGATTTAAACTTTGTCATTCTCTTACCGATCTTCAGAGAAAATTATTTCTCCAAACAATCGATGCAAACATTCTCTTTACATTATTTGCTCGTAATTTTTAAAAAGTTGAACTTTTCCAACTTTTCGAAAACTAAGATACGAGTGAAAGTTAGTTGTTTAAACTTTATTTTGACAATTATCAAGAGGATGAGTAGAGAATTTTTTTAATCCGGAGGTAATTAGAAAGTTTGTATTCTATCATTGGCTACTAGTAACGGCAAGGTAACGTTAAAACTTTTATCTGCCAACGCAATGACAAAGTTTGCATCGGGCTTAATAGTACAGAACAAAGGAGCCAGAAATGATTGGCAAATTGAAGTGGATAAGAATGGTTTTCAGCGACCTTTTCTGTTTCACTGTCGTAGCCTCCACTTCGTAACAGTGGAGTTGAATCTTTAAAATAATAAGTTTGACTTTTCTTTTGCCAATTATTGCGGGTACTCTGTTATATTCTGGTTAATGGGGAAGGATTTATACTCGATTTAGTGCATTTGAAAATCATGAAAAAAATTAACCCTTCCCCAATTTCCATAAGGAAAGCATGCGAAAAGTTCAAGTCCTAGGCGGTACTCTAAACCTATACCGATCGGAACTAATTTTTTACTATATTAGCTTTGCACTAAATGACACAATTTTGGTATGTATGACCTTCACTTTTCAAAAAATTTGAAAAACTCTATCACCATAATACGGATATAATAAAAATCAAATACCATAGCATCATAAAGACTTCATAGAGGTATCATGAAATCTATAGACCAGCATCTAAAAAATTAAATGGCGATATCATGAAAATCACTCATCGACATATTAACCATTGAATGACGGTAGCAAGAATCAAGTATCGTCATCTTAAATATTGTATATTGGTTTGCACAAAATTCTTCAAGCTTTTACGTTTCAAAATCATTCTTCAACAAAGTGTGTTTTGTTGACTTTTGGCAGATGAAATGCTCTCGTGGCAACCACGTAGGTGTGCAATTAATTGCACAGCCATTCTCCAGTAGTACAACTTGGCAGAAAGGGTGTGAAATTTATTGCACACCCTTCGTCCAGTTAGGTTTTTTGCTGATAAATTTCACCTAAATTATTTTCTAAAAATTCTTAAAAATCGACATTGATCATAACATTTTGAATGCCAAACTAATTTCTCCAAAAATATTTGAATAATTCAAAAACCTCTTATGATTTTCAATTTACGTGATAGCACAACTTCGTCTATATTTGTTTGCTTCGATTGCACCAATATATCTTACATCAATTTGTTTTTTAAATAAATTATCAGTCAGTTTTCCTCATTAAATTCACAACGGTCAAACAATTTTATTGTCACTCATGAATTTTTTTTAATAACTACGACTTGATAATACGTTTCCACGATCCAATTTTAATACCTTTTCCATTGGTAAATTTTTTTCTCTTGACACATTCACCTTTTGAATTCCGTTTTTCAAATGGGAAACAGTGCACAAGTGAGTCATGGACTCCAAACAAACTTCTTATATACTTTTTTCTACGCACTATCTTCTTTGATTTTATTTTATGCATACAGTTTTGTGCTTGGAGTCTTCCATCAGTGTCATTTGTTCTTCTCACTTCAAGTTTAGATACTCCATTTTGAAATTTTATCGAATGAATTTGATTCGATTGTTTTCCAGCTGTAACATTGTGAGTTGAAAAAAAAATCAATACAACTACAATACATATCTTTCGAATAATGTAACTTGTATTCATTCTTGAGTTTTCGTCAAATCTTAAAATTTAACTTATTTAGGTGTAATGAAATAAATTGTCGGAAAACTTATTGATGAACCCATTTGAAGCAAACATAAATTGTTTTGGTTGCAATTGAGCTTCTTCTACAATAAGCAACCATGTACCCCGGAAAACTTAAAGCTCTGTTGAACTTGTGATTTATGGTGATCTTGCATTCCCGACAAATACTACGAGCAAAAATCAATTAATATTTGTTATATATTTGCACAAATCTGGTTTCTTCTTCAATTCTTCAACTTTTAATAATAATATTACTTCACAGCCATGATGCTAGCCACGAACAGTAGATAAGTAATTTATGTAATTGACATAAACCACCAACGGTTCGTGCAATTCATTCCCAAACAATGTGATGATTTTAATACATTTATTATCTCTAGCTGGTATTCGTATACACAAAAATCATTTCAGAAACAAATTGCAAATTGCAAGTGGTTTAAGTTTTTGGCTATATATATGCAAGAAATTGATATGTCAAGGTTATGTAAATACGAAACCAAACTTATCTAAAATAACTAAATAATCTTGTTTAAAACCAAGGTTATCTCAGATCTAGTTTTAATGCTCGGTTCAGCCTTGGCCGGTTGGTCGTAACCGATGGTTAGAGAAATCATGCTTTTAAGTTGCTGCGAAATGAAAACGCAAAATTAATTTTTTTTTTCAAAAAATTTCTGTACTAATTTGTCAATTAAGTTATTAGCACGAAAACTTATTTAAAAAAATTTCTTTGATTTTGAAAGTTTCAATGTGTGAAAAACAATTTCTGGGCTAGCGTCACGAACTGGCTCTAGCCAGTAAAGTAATATATGTTTTGTTCATGTAATATCATTGAACAAATATTATGACCCTTGAGCCAGCTTAGCCAAGCTGCTGAGTAATGGATCAGTGGCTAACTTATTCCCAAATTATAATTTTAATTTTAATCAATTCACCAAAACAAAAAAGTTTAAATCCAACCACTAAATCCTATTTCCACTAATTGAAATATCGTATTTAAACTTTTATTTGAGGATAATTATTAATTAGCATATCATTGAAAAGAGATGCATGAGTATAATATCCCCAATGGAATAGAAAACAAGTATTATAGAGAAAAGTACTGATGGAAAATTATTTTATAATTAAAATATGTCCTGCCCCAAACACAATACGTCTCATGGAGAATTTATTTTTATTATGTTTTGTAACGTCTTGCAGACTAAAGTTGGAAAAACAAATAAATAATTGATTCGAAATCGGAAAATCCTAAACGTCCGGAATTTTATGAGGCGTTTCTCTGTTTTCAATATCGTTTCATAAAAAATTAAATTTCGGAAAAATGGAAACATTGACTGCAAGACATTCACTTACAAGGATGATGTATACAAGTAACTTTCAATATGAGGCACAGTAATAACTGCACATCAACATTTAAAAAGATAATTTGAAATTAAAATAAAGGTGTTTGTAGACAACTAATAAACAACAGAAAAACAAGAATCAAGAGAGGTTATTATCATTATATCATTTTTTATTCAATATCTTGCTCCGATAGACAGTGTTGCCTTTGTTTCTGGTGGATAACGAAACAATAAAAATTATTAACGAAGAGGAGTGAAATGATACGAAAATTATTAAACGGTTTTATGTTGTTATTTAGATGCATATTATTCACCGAAAAAATTGGCTTCGAGTAATCAGAAATTTTAAAATCATAAAACAAAGAGGTTTACGGTTTAGTTCCGGCTGATAAAATAATTGTATCAGGAAATGCAAGTTTAACATATTCATTAATCTTTGGATATTATAATTTGCAAGAATTTAATGAAATTTAACCCAAAATTTTTTAGAAAATATAATTTAAGTGCATGTAACAGTTGACAAATATGGACTGCGAGAGATTCGTTGGCCACTTGCAGCCATCAAATTTCACATTGTCCAAATTAAAAAGAAAGAAAAGTTTCAAAACAAGAATATCCTTTCCTCCGAGAGTAATCATTTTGCATTAATAATGGCACAAAAGCTCTGTACACCATAATAAAGTTTCAGATGTTGCAAAATATAAACTTAATGCATTTATAACGAATCAAAAGAACTCAAAGGCATTCAAACAAAACCCATAAAAAAGCAAAAATAGTAGGGTACTTTTGAGACTAAATAAATAAATAAATACAACCATATCCTTGTACGATGTGGAAATATGACCATAAGACCTTATTCCCTCTACTGTACTCAAATGAGACAGTAGTATGCTTACTTGGCAACGAATGACAAGGAAGAAGTTTTAGAGTAATGGACGCAAGTAATAGCAAGGAGTAATGGAAAGTACATGCAAATTTCGTAGTTCTATTTGGGATGGAAGATAGTGTTGATGATATTAGCTGTGTAGCTCAAACAGCTATAGCCATGATCGGTAAGGACAAGACTTGGGATCATACGCCACCACAGCAAAATTGTTGTGCAATTCATTGTCTTCACATCAAAACAGCAGGACACACCCACCACAATGAATATAAATAAACCACGTGAAAACCGCCAAATTATTCGTTCACGAAAATTTATGAGATGGGGAAGGTGACTGCAGACAAGTTAACCATAAAAAAAATCTCATCAGCATTAAAAAACTTTACACACTGGTAAAAAAAAATAAGAAGCATACAAAAACAAGTATTTGACGGAAACTTTCCAATTAAAATCATCCAAGATATGAATTTATTGAAGTTCCATTAAAAACTGATAAGAAAATTTTTACGAAGATAATTTCCTCCAATATTTGAAAGTTTATATTTGTGTGTAGAAGTGTTTTGTCTCATTTTTTAAAGCAAATGCATTATTTTCAAAAAATCATATTTCTACTCCAAACATTTTCTGTTGTGGGAAAACTAAGTTTGCTTATCTACTTTGAAAAATGGTAGAGGAGATGAGTCATCCCTGTCTCTATCTCAAACTTAGAAATAAAGTTAGGTAGATCTTATCGAGTTCGCAGTCATGAACTTCAACAAAAAATGAAGTTGTGTATAAGTTATGAGAAAAGTAAAGAAAAAAAAAATGTAAGCGATTCGTGCTCCGAAAAAATTATCATGTTTGGTTGGTAGGTCTTTATTATGAGAAGAAAGCAGACCCTGATAAATGGAATGTGAGATGACGGGTTGCATGAAGAGTTCATCATGTGAGAAATATCATGTCAGATGAATCAAGGATGTATATAAAAATTCATGTTCCCCTTGCTATCATGACGAGAATTATTTAACGAACATACTACTTTCTGATGCACAATAGTTGCTCGAACGTCTTGCAAATTTGTATAAATAAAAAATTTTTCAATTGCTACCATGTTTCACAATATTTACAAGCATTATATTTCACAAGAATTATATTAGGCTTACTACTTTCGACAAGTTGGAATATTTGGACATTTCATATTTTACAATTGCATCTTTTATAAAGTGTGAGAAGGACCAAATTCATCAATGTAGCCAACCATACTTATTAACAAGATAAAGTATAGTGTCAATACACAGTGTACTTTTACCTTATACAGTGCGTTCGAATAAGAAAGCGAACTTCCCGCGAAATAGTTTCACAAAAATATTATAAATTTAGATATGTTAGACTCGTGCACCTCTATTTTATTCACAAATAACTGTGAAATTGCTGAATGAAAAAGAGACTAAACCAGACCTGGAGAAATTTTTTCATGTTTGTTCTTGGATCATTGAGGTTTTGGGTATCTTAGTTCCAAACGTAATGATCACACCTTCCTGCTTCTTTTACCATAAAATATTAAATTTGATCGAAAGAGTTCAATAAATTTCAATTAGAAGTGAGATTAATTAAATTCTTTCGTTCAAATTTTAATTTGCGAATTGCGAAATCAATTCGCAAATAAAAATTTAAAACTCGTAATGCCAACACTTACTATTTTCAAAAGGTCACCCAAAAGTATTCAAAAACAAGGAACAACAAAGCTAAGAGTGAGTGAAATCACACGAAGGAATCAAACACAAACAAATCGAACAAAAACAATGGAGAAAATTTATAATGAAAACAAAGATTAATTTAAAGTTCGCGTACCATTCCGTAATAAATTTACTCACTGTCACCATAAATTGTTGGGCACTTTTTTAAAACATTCCCAATTTATCCACTTTATTATTGTGATTCGTTCACGGTTTCAGATTCCGCTTTGGTTGTGTTGACTTTGCTTTTATGAGTCATTAAATCGATCAAATTTATTTTTTGTCAACCATGGGATGAAATATTTCAAATTTGAATCTGAAATAAGAGAGGTACGAAATTTTACCTGACTGGACATGTTTTCGACGATTTTTTTTGTGCTTTGGTCACTTTCAAATAAAGTAAACTATCAAAGCAAAGATTTTCAGTAAGGTGAACCGTCAGCAGCTGCGCAAATGTCTGACTGTGATATTTAAAACTTAAAAAACACTAAAGTAACGCGGGGAAGTTCGCTTTCTTATTCGAACGCACTGTAGATAGAAATAAAAAAGCGAAGACAAAAATTTAACGCATAAAATGTTTCAAAACAAGTATAAGTTTAGATCAGGTTGGAGAAGTTTAAACTATTTTAGTGACAATTATTTAACCTGGATGCATTCATTTTCTCATTATTAGCAAGGACAACCTAAAAATACAACCCCAGTAAATATGAATCAGTAGCATGTTGAGTTTTCGAGTACGAAATTGAACTAAACAACGCACCCAACACGATTTTTGTCTTGTTTTCCTAGCAATACTTTATCCTTTTTGTAGTGACTTAGTCCTCCTGCAACTACTCAGGTCAGTCATTCGGAGTCCGGAGTCCGTCCTTGGATCTTTATTGAAAGAAACTTTCAAATTAATCTCTATATTTTTGCTGGTCAGACAGCTACTCAGGCGGGGGGAAGCCAGGCTGCCTATATCTTCGTGATGAGGAGTCTGGAGCCATGCCATGATATGTGAAGATCTGATAAGGTTTCCCAGCAGAGTAATGTAAATGTCAATAGCTCACCCCGTTTCATGTAAAGTAGGTAAAGTATACGTAGTAGTAGATCCACGCTACCAGATGCCTGAAACGGTTGTGTACACGTGCACGTAAAAAGAGCGAGCCTGGTTCCAGGTAGCAGAAATATCGAAACACCAAGTATGCGGGATTTCCAGATAAGGTCCCTACCCTCTTGTTTGGGCGAAAGCCAATAAGTCAAATAAACTTTCAAAAAAATACGGTTTAGTTTGTATCCAAAATAAAGAAAAAATTTGTATTGGAATGATAGTTATGCACAGTACCAAAGAGTAAGACTTGAGTTATATTTGTAAGGTAGTTAGTGTGAACTAACAGAAATGATATTCTTAGAAGGTGTTTGCTGTAAGAGTGGTCAGGAACGATAAAAACAGTACATTATGTGTAAACAGGAGCAAATGTTTAATAGTAATGAACTGGCATAGTATAGATAAGAATGTGATTGAGTAGGAACAGAGTTAAACTGGAATAGGATTGACTCGCACAGAGATTGATTATAGAGCAATCGGAAGAATAGACCAGGTACATTCACTAGAATGATAGGAACTTAAAGAACAATTAGGACTATTAAAGAAATTAACTACAATTGGACATGTAGTTAATTAAAGTGTAGAGTGTAATTAAAATCAAAAGAACAAAAAATACGGATGACGATACTCTTTGACATCTAATCGAGAACGGATTTAATTGGAAGGAAAACTCTTGCAGTATTACTACTGTAATAACTAGAGGTAGCATTGAGAATTAAAATCTCAAAACAACAGAATACACAGGGCAGCCCAAGATGCAATCCGGTAAACAAATATGATAAATTTCCATGACATTTTGACTAATTTCTTGGGAATAATTTAATTAAATGGCAGTGAACGATAAGATTCACACAGGTTGCACCTTGTTGACATGGGAAAAGTTTCTTATCGACGCCCATTTGATAAAGATTTTGAAGAAATTTGACAAAATGCCATGGAAATGTTTCTTGTTTGTTTACCGGATTGCGTAATGCGCTCTACTGTGGATTCTGTTATTTTTGGGATTTTAATCCCTAATGTTCACTCTAGTAATTATATCTATTAATACTCTAAGGAAAACTCGCACTTATGAGGTATAAAAAAAGAATACTATTTAGAAAAACTAAACACGTTCCTTCATCCGCCCTATATTAACTCTTATTTAATCAATGTCATCAGTCCATACCGCACTATTCACTCCATCATACTTGCTCTACATTCATGGTTTCAGCCTGCTGTCTTCTTCCGTTCGCTGATTATATACATTTAGCGGTATTTTAAGCGCGTGAGCACGACAGTGTTCATGTTAGTTAGCGTCATACTTAATTAATTTATAATCAAGCAATGATTTTGTGTAATTGTATTTGTTGATAACGGGAATTGTGTTAAAACCTACAACATCCAGATCAATACGAAAATTGAATTCACAACAAGTTCATCACAACGATGTTCTCCAAGAGGGACTACCCTATACTATAAGTTAACCTAGGATGTCTGGATTAACATTTCTGTCCTTCCACAACCTATCGACGCCGACAGACTTAACGCTTATTCCAAACCATTTGTACTAGCTTCCCCACACCTGCAGACCTGCCAGTAAACCAGAATCACTGTCAACAGCGTACGGATGCCTCAGACTTATCAATCAACCCTTCTTCAACCAGTATATCGCCTAAGGTTGCTATGAGGAATAAAATCCAAAAGTCCTCCAAGAGGTTAGCCCATAACTATTATTTTTTTTAATTTGATTTTTTTTTCTGGCTGACGCTTTGTCAGCCAGTATAATTTCAAATTATGTTACTATGACATAATTTTTTAATTTTAATATTAATTTTACTGATTAAATTTTTATTAGTGTATTTTTATTAACACTAAAAATTATTTCGACAAGATTTAATAATGCAGGTCGGCATTTTTCAATAAATTATATTTTTGAAACTGTTAATAATTTAAAATTTGAAAAAAAAAATAAATTTGTTTACGAAAGCGAAGGTTTGTTATTTTTTAGAATAATTGATAATTTTTCAAAAAATAATAGTTTTGGGCTAACCTCTTAGAGGACTTTTAGATTTTATTCTTCATAGCAACCTTGATTTCGCCGAAATGGACAAACTTACCACTCGCCATCTTTATTCGCAAGAACCTATTGCAGCCAATAAAAAACAGTTTATCTTATATAAAGTATATCAAAATTGTAACACCGTCTGTCACATGGATATAAACATAAAGATATAATATATTTACCTAAAATGATCGAAATATTTATGAAACATTTCATAGATCAAATATAGGTCAAATGGAAAAAACATTTACGCAGATTGTTTAAGAATATTTAAGTTGATCGGATCACAAATGGACAACTTTTAAGTAAAGAGACTATCGCCGTCTGGTCATAAGCTCTGATGCTAGTTAGAGTTAATTATTATCATAATTCGCAATCTTTTGTTTAAATCTGACATTAGAGAACTTTCGAAGTATTTGTGATGTTCTCAGAACATTCACATAAAAACATCGTAAATTCTGTCCTGTATAAAACTTCACATCAATTACAAGAATACCATTCATATTTACACATAATTATTGTATTAAGTAATTTTTTCCAAAAATATTACAAACCACTAAGAATACGTCTTTTGATGGTTTTCTTTCAAGTGATGTCTCTTTATGTCACTTTTTCAAACTTTCCATAATTCAAAAACTTATTATGAATTTTCAATTTACATGATAGTATAACTTTGTCTATATTTGTTTGTAACTTCGACTGCACTAACAAGTTGTACCCCTGTTTGTCATTTAAAATCAACTATTAATCAGTGACCCTCATCAATTTCACAGAAATAAAATATTTTTTATTCTCACTTGTAAATTTTTTAATATAATATGATTAAATAACACTTTTCCATGATCGCATTCGGACACCTTTTCCATTGGTAAATCTTTTTCTCTTGACACACTCACCTCTTGAATTTCGTTTTTCAAATGTGAAACAGTGTACAAATGAGTCGTGGACTCCAAGCACACTTCTAATAATTCTCCATTTCCGTTCTATCATCTTTGAATTTTTTTCATTAATATGGTTTCGTACTTGGAATCTTCCACCAGTGTCCTTTTCTTGTTGAGCTTCAAGTTTAGATACTTCATTTTGAAATTCTATCGGACGACCTTGATTCCATTGCCTTGCAGCAATAATGTATGGCTTCAAAAAAAAAGTCAGGAAAACCACGATACACACTCTTCGGATTATGTAACTTGTATTCATTCTTCACTTTTTATCAATTTGGAATCTAACAACATAACTTATTTCAATTTAATTAAGAAAATAGTCTGCAAACTGATTGATAAACCCATGTGAAGCAGACGTAAATTGATTAGTATGCTCCTCTACACTTTTACAATAAGTGTGCATGTACCCCGGAACCTTTCACGTTCTGTTGGACCTATAATTTCTTGTGATCTTGAATTCCCGACAGGTACTAAGAGTAAAAATCAATTAATGTTTGGAATATATTGGCAGAAATCCGGTTTCTTCTTCACTTCTGCAACTTTTAATAACAATATTACATTCACGGCAAGGCTATTAACAACGAACAGAAGTGCAGAAGGAGATTATCTAATTATGACATATACCGCCATGGGTAACTGCAATTCATTTCCAAAAGAATCGGTATGAAGGATGTCTCACAATTAGCGTTGCTTATGTGATGCTTACGGATTTGGTTAAAAAATAAAGTAGCCAAGCTCATTATGAACAACCTTTAAATGGAACACTGAACAAAGTTAATAGGGAGAAGCCCTAATATTCTATTCTAATCCAATATCCGTATAATCAGGTATTTTAGAGACAAATAATCACCATATATGGAACTGGGTAATTGTATTTGGCACCATACAGGTAACAAATTACTATTAACTATATATAAATACTAAACCAAAATTGTTTGCAATAAGTATTGAAGCCCATTTGACACCTCGGATATGTCAAATCTAATTTCATAGCTTCTATTGAACTGAGTATCTTGACTAGCCGAGGATAACCGCACTAAATGAGTATTAGGAAATACCAAGTGTATTAGTTCGAATGATTTACAAATATTTTCGCGGTTACCATGTGTTCCTAGTCATATTTAATCATAAAAATTGGTGTCATTATGGAAGATTCCAACAAATGTGAGGTGTAAAAGGGATCCAACGAGTCCAACTTTTGTAACAAAATCCTTGACTTAGTTACTACTAGTCAGATTTGACTTTTAAGATTTCGATTAGATGTGGCAGTCAATCAGAAACTAAAAGGAGTACCTTTGGCATTAGGTATGGGGCTTCAATGATAAGTTATGTTGGCAATCAAACATGCATGATGTGCTAAGAGACTCACACGTCTCAAAGCAACATGCAAAAATTTAAATAATTACTGACAGACTTAATATTTTATTCTGCAAACAGAATTTTCAATAACATTTGAAATGCTTAATAATTAAATTTTATAGACGTTAGTTTACGTGATAAGTGGAGTAAAGTTTCCAACATGTTAGTTCTATTAGCTAATAATATGAGCCAAAAGTTTGATTATTTAGCTAATCAAACTTTATTAGATAAAAATTAATTGGTTCCAACCACTTAGTAGCCTCTGTATATTAGGTATTTGATGGAACTACTTGTACTTGCAATTTTAGGACTTAATTTTTATTAGTTTGACAGTTTTGATGTTCCTTAAAAAAAGAAACAAAAATAAATGTGTATTTTATTTTATAAAATTCATGTACAAATTTGACAAGTAAAGCGAGGTACTCATCGTGTGGGTACAAGATACAGTAGAATAAAGAAACGATATGAGGTTCCACGTAGAAAGAGATAAGAAGAAATTTTTAATTGGCAGAAATTTTACTAAAGTTGACGGTAAAATATCTTTTTTAAGTAATGAAATTCGTTTACCTAAACTAGTCGCTGCGACTCTTAAACTGCTTTCGTTACAACTAGTCGAGATGCTACTAGTCAGAAGTGAAAAGTCATCCAGAAGACCTCTACTGGCGCTACTTGAGTTTTACGTCCCCTGCAGACTACCAGAATCTGACGACATTAGCAGTTAAATCACGCTTCAATAGTCGCAGTAACTATGCTTAATGACTTCAAAAATGAGCGGTAGAAACAACAAACTTCTTTCGATATCTTGTCGCCAACTTTTCTACATTGCAACTAGTTGCTACTACCTCTCATGCCACGCAGTAAACTGAACTGAACAGTCTATGCCATGGTTTCGTTGTCGGGTCGCAAAAACACTCATGTGGTACTCGATTGTAATTGTCTGATTTAGGGAAGTAAGACTGTCGTGTCGATTCAAAAAACTTCATTCAACTAAACTAAACGTGCAAAATAGCATGTGTGTGTATCATGGGGTGGTTGCTTAATTTGGTTTTCATTATTTTTTGTTTTTGTACCTTATGATGCTTTCGTCAACCCACTGAGCGTGGGCGTTTGTGGAATTCGTGGACAGAAAGGAATAAAAATTTATATTTTGACTGTCGGAAGACTTGGCATTTTGTTTTAGAAAAGAAAAAGTAGTCATCGTGAATGCAGTGAAGTGCCAACGGGCGAACGCTAGAAGTGGTTCGAGTGAAACTTTTTGGTCCTAATTTGGCTTATTATCCGTAGACTACTTGAGTACTAAAAGGGTATTGTAATTGTCGTTTCTGTCTGTCTCCAAAATTTTTTATCATGGTTATATTTATAGGTATTTTCGAATCTACAATTGAGGATTTTCAAGCATGCGGATTACGGATAGTTTTTCTATAAGTATCACATAAATTTTATTTCTATGATTACGAACGTGCGCATTAAGCTAATAAATTAGTTTCTATATTCAGCTTAGTGTGGTTTCCGATACAATTTCTTAGTGCAGTTTATATAATTATTTATTGACAATAATCAAATTCTCATCTTTGCCTCTAATTGAAATTATTTACTAGAAAAAGAGTGCATCCGTTAGTTCTTTTCATACACACGACTGTCTACAAATGGCAATGTGGGTTGTTTCTTAGACTACGTAGCATTTAGTTGACTATTATTAGTACATACTAAGCACATAAGCAGCAAGTCATACCAAACTCAAATGTTAGAAACTTAACATATCGACGAATGATTCTACAGTAAGAAGCATGTCTTTAATCAGATCTACATATCAATAACTTAACACTTCTTTCTGTTGTCAAGTAAATCTACTTGTCTATATGTAAAATTACATGCTTCTATTCAGCACTTCGTGTCTAACCGTGCATGCATAGTTGTGTACGTTCATTCATAACGAGAAATTTTGAATTTCAAGCTAACATAGGAAAATCAGTTTTGCACGATATCACTACAATGTACTGATAACATTCTCTTGTCTAAATAAGCATAGTATAATTAGGTGTCTATGTTTTACATCTAATGTTGCACCGAAATAATTATAAAAAACTTTTATGAGAACAAAAATTTGCTTTTTTTTTAATTCATAGAAACAATTTATCTATTTTGACGAACATTTGATAATTCTAAACTTTTATTACAAAACAATGTAACCATAATATACCTCCAACTTTTTCCAGTTGATTGACTGTGCTTCATGTTTACTGTGGAAATTTGGAATTCTGGCTTCTAAATAGTGCTACATATATAAAACAAGGGTCATCAGTTTTGCACGCTATCGCTACTAGGTGTTGACAAATTAATATTTTAACTAGCATCGCAGAAACTAAATATTTCTATTCATCTTTAGACATTTCTAAATTGCTAACTAGTTAGCTTCAGCTGCAACCGAAGATTACGGCAGATATGCACCGTTGTACCTCAGAGAGCAAAGGTAATAATCTCATACACAAAAACTTCATGGTATAGTTTAGTATACGGTCGGATCTACAGTTGCTACTGTTTATTTATTACTATACCGGCTACCGGGTCTTACTTGATTTGGCCAATGGGGTTTCACTCGTTTTTTAACTGAAAATCTAAATTTAAACTAAACAAGCCAATAGGCCAATATGAGTATTAAAGCATAAACGCTGAGTAAGAACGATAAAGGTTGAAATCCTAGTTGTATCAAATACCAACGTTTATTTAAAATTTGAAAAACTCGAGCAAATTTGTCTAGAACTGTCGAATACTACTTTTTCAACTTTCTTTGCTCACTTATTAATTTTTACTTTTCAAATCTTCTATTATCTGGAATTACAGGCAATCTAGATGACTAATAAGAAAGGTAATTCGAAACTCTTGCTAAGCCACCACCTCACATCTTTTTGAATAAAAAAAATTTTCCGAATGAATCAATGAAAGATAGGGAGCTATAGCTCTGGCTCCCAAAGGGAGAATGAGCAAAACAATGGGAATGACTCCTAAACCGCCTAAATCCAACCAAATTTAAGAATATTCATAGTCATTTAATAATAAAAATTTACAAATGCGAAGGGTCCTTGATTGAATACATATTGTTCACTACTTCTAAGGATTTCTGGATACTACTATCTATTTAAATTTTAATAATTTTTTTGAGAGTAAACAAGTAAAAAGAACTATTTTTGAAATTGCAATACAGAGGATTTAAGAATTTCGATAATCAAGAGAGGTAGTTCACTGTTGCCGATGCTAAATAGAAGCGAATCTTTCATCATGATCTTTTTCCCAATCGGAATTACCTTCATTCTTGGCTTCTATACCAGAGATTTTATCTTTTGCAGTCAGTATAGACGAGTTCCACACGGGCATTAAAAGATAAGTATTAGGGCCGGATTTAGGTACACCACTTGAGTGAGTGTTTGGGTCGACTCGACTTGAGTAATTTTTTGAGAGGAGAGTTGGTATTCAAGAACGAGTTTTTTCCATTGATGTGGCATGGGAGTTTGGAGTTGAGATTCGAAGCAGCTCTCACCACACTCCAGTTTAGACTCCAAATCAGTCACTTGAGTTTGAGTGGCTTACTGAAATTCGGCCCTTAGAGTTCCATACGGCAATATTCTTGAAGTTAAGCAAGTAGACCTGGTATATGGAACTTATTGATGTCTTGCTCCATACATGGTGTAATAGAAATTCTGTTGCTCATCGGAAGGAGTTTGGGTGAGATGATTAGTATTATTCTGAACATTTGATTCGATTGTACGATGCAAGTTCTTTTTCGTTCCTTGACCTTCACTGAAGACGTTGATAGTCTTACTCTCCGGAAAATGTGAATAGGTTATTGTTCCAGCGTATTCCGACTCATTTAATACTTCACAAGCACCTTTACCGCTATAACCAGGACAAGATTCAGAAGAATCAAGTTTCTTCGGGTGGCAACTCTTACTCTCCCGCATGTGTCTTGTTAGATACATTTTAATTGCAAACTTTTGTCCACATTTCTCACACTCCCAAGGTCTTAGATCTGGTGTGTGACGAACATGCATATGTCGCTTCAGTCCAGCCAGGTTTGAACAAGATGCGTTACAAAGTTCACATTGGACAGTGTTTGGACCACGTTCCTTTGGTTTACAATTCGGGTGCTTTCTCCTATGCCTCATCATATTTTTTCTCGTAGGAAATCCTATTCCACATTGAGANTCTCCCGCATGTGTCTTGTTAGATACATTTTAATTGCAAACTTTTGTCCACATTTCTCACACTCCCAAGGTCTAAGATCTGGTGTGTGACGAACATGCATATGTCGCTTCAGTCCAGCCAGGTTTGAACAAGATGCGTTACAAAGTTCACATTGGATAGTGTTTGGACCACGTTCCTTCGGTTTACAATTCGGGTGCTTTCTCCTATGCCTCATCATATTTTTTCTCGTAGGAAATCCTATTCCACATTGAGAACAGAGTACGTCCTTCAAACCCACAGTGTGTCGAACTTTCAGATGATCTTTGAGATTGGCAACCGTCGACAACTCTGCGTTGCACTGATCACACTTGAATTTCAATTGTTTTATTGTATTTTCCATATGACGACGCTTGAAGTGACACGTCATATGACCATTCGTTTTGAAAGCTTTACCGCAACCTGTGTAGTCCAAAAGTATTAAATCAGATGAATATAGATTGGTTTACAAAGTTTTACTCTACATTTATAAATAACCAATAGTCAACTGCTTTGATGAAAACTAAGCTATTTTTTTAATACCACAGATTTTTTTTTTTAATTGATTCCTTTTGTATAGTAATAAATCCTTCAGATAATTCAACAATAGATAGTTTGTAGTTAGAAAATCTTTTACTTCGTAACGATTGAAAATCATTCAAATATCAAATTTGGATAAACGGTATCAATTTACGTGCAAATATTTCATTGCTGCTGTAGCGGTAATAAATTAAAAATATACCTTAAGATTATATTAGGGACCACGAACAAATTCATCCGAAATATTATACTAATAAATTTTGAAAATATGAATTGATGCTGTCGGACTTGTTAACCACCTCTCGCGTAAGAAAATAATCCATCTCATGTGTACCTATGAGCAGGGCAAGGAGAAGTACGCGGATTTTAAATTTTTGCAGCAAATGGAATGAATTTGCTACACAATTTTCTAAAAGTGTAAATAAAAATTTATATTTTCAACATATACCTACTACAGACTCAAAACTACCATGTTCCACATGCAATGCTCCCCACTACACCATAAGTACGATTCCATTTCGTAAGTTGGTTGGTATTCCCACAGAAAAAATCTTGCAAGATAAATTTATATTCAGATTTCAGATTAGAGAAGCAAATATTTGTATTTTAGTTGTTCGTTTGTACCTGGTTGTGTGCAAGAAAAGTTTTTCTCTTTTGTTTCATGCACAATGAGTACGTGGTATTTAAGAGTTGGATGCCTTTCTGCACGAAATGAACACCCTTCATACTCACAAGCGTAGGGTTTATTGACCGGTATTCCAGTGTGCTTTCGCATATGATTATTGTACGATCCGTTTGAGTTGAAAGTTTGCCCACATTCAGAACACATAATTTGTTCTCGACGGAGGTGCGGAAAAGAATCTAAGTGGTTGGAGCGTAGATGGTATTCGAGAGCACCTTTTATGGTGTAAGAAGCCGAGCAGCCTTTTTCTGGACATTTGAAAATTTTTGGTCCATGAACATACCTGAAAAAAATTTTTTAGTTTCAGAATAAGACAAAATTGGATAGCCTGCACAGTATTGTCAGCAGAGCGCCTGATTGCTTTTTTTTGAAGACAAACTTTACTTTCTTAGTTTGAACAGCTTATTAAACTACTTCCAGTAAACGAAGAAACTTACGTTTCTCCATCCTAACTTAAAACGAACTGGTTACAATTACAAATACTAAAAACTTCTTTGCGTTTAATTTTATTTGTTATATAGAAATAAAATTCCAATTTCTCAATTTACAATGTAATGGAACGTTAAAATGGCTTCCGCTTGTTATTACTATTCGATAGACACCCCACATGCAAATCCTTCGAACCTTCGATCTTCAATTTTTTTTTTTTCGTTTCCTTCAATCTTCGATCGAAGGGGGGAAATGCCCTTCGCAACACCTCTCTTAAATTGGGTACTTCATTTTGTGGTACTGGCTGCCTTCTTTGGGAAAGGATTTATTTTTGATAAGGTCTTCGAACAAATATCACTCGTGCAGCAAGTAAGGCCCCTCAGCCCTAACAACTTAGCCCAACACTACCAATCCTGCAAAGTTCACTCCAGCCCGGTGGAAGTATGGCAGCAGGTATTAATGGTACCGATGAATGCATAAGTAGTTAAAGGTAGAAGACAGGGAAGTTTCACTATATTAAATGCTTTACTTTTTTGCTCTACTGTAGTGACTGAGTGGCTTACCGGTTGTGTGCCAAAAGGGTCCGTGAGGTGGGAAATTTTCTATCACAATGGGTGCATGGAAAGGTTTCCTTTTGCTCCGTATGGCGTATAGCCATGTGGTGGTTGTAAGAATCGGGTCGAGTGAATTTTTTGTCGCAAATTCCACACGGATATGGGTAGACTCCATTGTGCTTGTTTTTATGGGCGATGAGTTTCCTTAACTCTACAAACTTTTTCCCACAACTACCAACAGTACAGACATAGGGATGGGAGTCTCCTTCGTGTTTTCGACGGAAATGACCTGCCAAATGGTCGGGATCATTTGATACAAAGCGGCAGTCTGTTTGGGGACATTTTTCTCCCTTATTCCTTTCTGACAAATCCTTAACAATCGAATTCCGATGTAACTTCTGCGCAATCCTGAAAAGTCGAAATTTGGTTCCAAAATTGTAGAACCGATCGGTCGTTCGCCGTTTCAATAAAATCATCTCTTCCTTGAAACGCTCATCGTCGCATCGTGGAATGAGAACTTGTAAATGTTTCAGCGCCACGGTTCCTTGGCTGCTCTCTGTACTATAAGCTGAAAATAAAATTAAAATTTTGATTTGCAAAATAGTCTGACGATGTTGTCGACTTGGGTTTATTTGTGAAAATGAGTCAAGTGAATTAATCATAGCTGGGTTGGAAAATTTTTAAAATTGTTACAACAGAACCCGAAAGAAAACATTGCCTCAACCAATGAATACAGTAACCAGTGTCAGCTACAGGGTTTTTGAAGGGTTTGGGTTTTACGGGTTTTCTGTTTTTGATAAAAAAAGCAAAATCCCATATGGGGTAATGTGGAGTTTACACCACTTGTTGGCGCTTCACGATGTTTTTTGCAAAACCCATAAAACCCAAGGTATTGCGAGTTTTCAAAGCGAATACCCCTGGTTTTGCTATCAATGACAGTAATAATAAAAATTATCATTTGAAGTTTTTTCATAGACCGAAACCCCTATTCCCGATAGTTCCCGGGGATCCCTTGGAAAAAGAAACGAAAAAGGACCACCCTCGGTAGGTGTCCTTTTTCATGTATTTGAGGTCATGCTTTTAATGAAAACAATTGAATTCTTCAATAATACAAAATGAGGGGTACAGCCAACCCAAAAATACCATCATAAATTATCAAATAAAAAAAAAGTTTAATTAATCAGGGAGTATTTGGAGGGTTGGGCGAACGTGAAATACTATAGACTCACTATATCCCTCCGTTTGTTTGGCTCGTGCGATAATTGGTTGGAGCCTCACACAACACATATCAGCTGCTTGTTTTTGTCCCACTGCTGAAACAGCTGCTGCCACTGACTTCCAGATATCACGAACTTTTGTGTCACAGTCATCGTGACTCGTTTTTTCGAGTACATCTTTGTGTTGCTCATACTGCTTTGTCAGAACCTCCAACTGTATGGGACTGAAGTGATGAATCTCTAATTCTCGTTTTTTCCTCAAACCTCTAGTTTTTCTCGTTTTATATCGTGGCTTGTACTCCAGATGTATTGGTTGCAGCAAATCATTTGGATACCAATCTGGGTCATTCACCTTTTCCAAATCCGATGCTTCCGCAAAATTTTCTTCAGCATTCGGCTCAATTTTTACAGTGTATGAAACTTTGCATTCCGCAAAAGGAGAATTAGATGAGGAGATATCTGGTCCCGAGTGATCCAAGTAGGAATCATCGAGTGGGTCAACTATTAAAAACAAATTGTTTACTTGAACAATGGTCAATTCAACTCTCGGTAAACCCGAAGAACCAAATAGAACTTCCGCTGGAACCAAGTTAGATTTTCTAATTTGGATAAAGTAATTACTGTTTTAATTTTTTCCTGTAAATTTTCAGGTAGAATTTGGCTAATAATTAAAATATAAAACTATGCGTGTTAGTGAAAAACTGCGTAATATGAAATTGTTTGGGAAAAAAAATCAAATTTATTGAATTCTACTCAACATGTGTTGAGCAACGTGCAATGTGCTATTGTGAGAGATATTTGTGATAATTGATTGGCTTGCCTTCGGGTGAAACCATGACATCCATTTCTGGAAAGGAAGATCGATATCGGTTTATCTCTTGTCCCACTACCGAGGAAAGATGCCTTAAAGTTTTTCTCCGTATTTTGTTAGGTTGAGTGAGTACAGATTTTGTTCCGCTGTCCCTGTTTTCGCCCTGACTTATAATATTTTTCACTTCTTGCGCCAGAACCTTCAACTTTTGGCGAATGGTATCCCACTCGTTGACCAAATCCTCCACTTGGATCACTTTTTCATGACAATCGGGACAAGCAGATGTATTTAGGTATGTTGCTTCGAAACTGAGTGATCCTGAACACTCAAAATTCAGGAGTGCGCAAATTGACCTCGCTTGGTATGGTGTAACGAGGTAAGACATAGTCCATAAACTTTTGTTGTTACAGAAAGAGCAAGCTTCTTCCATCTTTGCAAATCTGTCGAATTCAAAATATGCATAACGTAAGATACAACAAGCTTCGTGTGCTGCTTCAGTTAAAAGTAGAGTTGCCCCAAAGTTCTGCCGCCGAAGCTTCGGCAGCCGAATCATGGACTTTTACGTGTTACGGCATAGGCTGAATCTTTGTTGCTCCGATTCGGCGTTTCGGCCGAAACATTGGTAACTGGCTAGACTCGGAAAAATTTAATCAAATCGTTTCCAGTTACCTCAATTTTATTTGTTCTTGGCGTGAAATTACAACAAATGGACTGAGGTGAAATAACTGGGTAACATTAAGGGAAGTCAGGCTATTAATCGGTACCTCTCTATTTGGCTTTTATACATAGTAAAAACTGACCACCCTTTGGTTTAATCCACCCAAAATTTGACTTGATAGTCAATGATGGATGTCAGATTCTAAATCTGAGTGAAATTTCTGATCGATTGACGTATTACTTGCTGAAACCCGTCCCAGTCCCAGTACCTTTGCGTACTAAAGAGAATATTTTTTCACACAAATTTGCAACAGTTTTGCAAAATTTGAAATTTCTGATAGATTGATATCACTTACCAAATTCCGCGAGGAGCACCTTTCGTTTAATTGTTCCAATTCGTACTCACACTGAATCAGTCACCTCCTCAAGCACAGGGAAATAATTTAATTCCTTATCAGTGCCAGTGACATATTTTTATTTCTTGAGTTTACTGTAAAGTAAATTATCATAAAGCATAGTACACACACGGGTATAAAGTATAAATAATCACCCCTAAAATATGGGCAACCAGAATTGATGTGGAAACACGCCAAGTGGAAAAATGTCAGTGATGGGGTAGTATTCTCTATGACTCCCAGTTTGGCCTGAGTCAGAGTCAATTAGTCTGGGAGTCATGACACTGACTTTAAATGTTGGGACTGGGAGACGACTTTCAGAATCAGCACTCTCACTTTTGGATCCTTTTGAAAGTCAACTTGAGTCAGAGTCATGTAAAAAAAACATGGAAAATCAGGTAAGGACAATCTAAAATAATTTTTTTTTATTAGTGAAAGTTAGATGAAGAAAAATAAGGAAAATAAGTCTTGTAGTTGAGAAACACCTAATGAACTGTAACACCGATGGTTTAACTTACGGTATTGACTTAATATCTAAAGATTTGATTTGCTTTTTAGAGATAATCTAAATCGAGTTAATCGCACATGCACTGATTAAACTACTTCACTTCAGGAGTTGAAAATTTAATAATTGAAAAGTGTCGCTATTCTGAGGCATCAAGAAACAAGTGCGTAATGGACGCAAAAAAAAGTCTGAAATTGACTTGGAGACTGGGGCTGACAACGATGGAAAGTTTTGACGCCTTTAAATATTAAAATTGGAAGTAAGTTGCACAACCAATGAATTATAATTCAGATTATTTATCAAATTGAAGATGAGGCACTCTCCAAATTTCTTCAGTCATTTGCGTCCTATCTTAGAATAAAATATTCAATGGTAGAAAAATTCGAAAAATTTTCGAATGTCATTCATAAAATAATCATAATACGAATTTTCGTAAGTGTTCGAATACTCTAGAATATTTAGGCCATCCGTAATCTTTTGAGTTCACGACTAGTCATTGACTGCTAATACGTTTTGTTCATAAAGTTGTTTGTAAAAAAGATATGTAAAACTGTTGTAGAATCTCCAATGCTATAGAGATAAGGAATGTCATAAACCAGTTTACTGAATCGGAACCTTTTTCAGTTGCCATTCCTACCGAGAAAGTGATGGTCAATGCGAATGCACATTTATTCTTGTATATTTTTTAATGACTTGAGACTTATTTCCGAACGTCAAAAGAGGAGAATGTGAGTGTCGGAATTGATTTTTCGTTTCTGAACTCTGCTCTAGAGATTCTGGATTTTGGACTTCCTTCCTTCTCAAGCCATTCCTTCCTACAAAAACAACGAACATGTTTAGGCTCGCACCACCGGCAGACTGTTTACATAATTTGTTTTGTTTTGCCCTTGACAACGTATTGCTTTAAATGTTAACAAAGACAGAACTAAGCTAAGTTTAAACTCCCGCATTAAAGTTAGCTCGTATAATTTGATAAACAATTGCAATAATGCCACTTGAACTTTACTTTCATGTTTCCCCATTACAAAGGCGTTTTTGGAGAAACAATTTGCATTAGAGTACAAGCGATAGTTACAGATTTGTTGAAATGGTATGTCGCAAACCTACTCCAGCGTTACTTATTCATTTAATTACCTGAGTCAGATAATTAAATATATACGCTTATTCTATTCCAAAACGTCATAGCTTTTATATAAAACCAAATTGGTCTTATATCCCTTGTAAGACCATGACGGCTATAAGACCAGAGTTCTCCGTGCAAACTCCAAGATCTTATAAGTATGTTCCACTGTACTAGTAGTTACAGAAAGACCCAATATAGTTAATTACAAAGTGTTCTAATTTTGAGGAAGTCATCATGTACCCACAAGTGATTCAAACATTTGAGAATGTCACCTAGTTTTAGCGACCATTTTTTTTCAAAACATTCCAGTATGGGTAGAGTTTATGCAAGGTTAGCAGGTAGAATTGGTGCATGTTTCTCGGCTAGAGTTGGTGCACTGACATGGGAACAGTCATGACTTGCAAATTAATTTCAAATTAAATTTGAGCTTTTCATGTAGGTATAAGTCAGAAAAGCTCAAAAATGTTTGTCCGATTTCACCGGAAGTTATTTGGAGGGGGCTGTGNTAGTTACAGAAAGACCCAATATAGTTAATTACAAAGTGTTCTAATTTTGAGGAAGTCATCATGTACCCACAAGTGATTCAAACTTTTGAGAATGTCACCTAGTTTTAGCGACCATTTTTTTTCAAAACATTCCAGTATGGGTAGAGTTTATGCAAGGTTAGCAGGTAGAATTGGTGCATGTTTCTCGGCTAGAGTTGGTGCACTGACATGGGAACAGTCATGACTTGCAAATTAATTTCAAATTAAATTTGAGCTTTTCATGTAGGTATAAGTCAGAAAAGCTCAAAAATGTTTGTCCGATTTCACCGGAAGTTATTTGGAGGGGGCTGTGGACCCCCAAATGTGGTGCATTATTGTAACACTAATAGTTGGAGAAAACAGTACGATGGAGTTCCACAAATTTTTGCACTGTACGTATTACATGGGAGTTTTAGAGATACGGAAAAGTGTCGGGGCCCTNAACCCCCAAATGTGGTGCATTATTGTAACACTAATAGTTGGAGAAAACAGTATGATGGAGTTCCACAAATTTTTGCACTGTACGTATTACATGGGAGTTTTAGAGATACGGAAAAGTGTCGGGGCCCTACCCGGTGGTTCGATATTTTCATAAATAAAGTCATCTACAAGTCGTCTACAAGTCGTGTACCAGTCGTCTCCAAGTCGTCTACAAGTCGTCTACAAGTCGTCTACAAGGCGTTCGAATTTATAATTTATTTATAATTCATTTATATAATCACATTATAAAGAGTCTCGCTTATTTGTTACGAGAAGTTTAGAAAATAATGGATATCAAATATAGAAATTAAAATTTGATGCTAGGAGTGACAAATGAATTATTTTTCGTTGCCTCGCATTAGTTACTTGGGTTTTCCAAAAGTCCTACACGAAATTAGGTCTAAAATAAGCACCTTGTCAACGGCAATAAGCTTAAAAAAACATGTAAAACAGGCAGTCGGTCGTCCGATCCCAAACGGGAACGTTAAAATGGAGAGGACATAACAATGCTGAAATAAAACTGAATAATTAATTCTCATATTCGTGTTGCAAATTTACTCACATCTTTCTGATTTGCTCTGATTGGCCTTCTGCAACACCAACCACTGTCCCTTCACTGGTATTCCGGCACCATCCACGGAGACCTAATTCTTTACCCTTTGACACCGTGTACTACATCAAAGAATCAATACCCAATGAAGTGTAAATATTTTGTAAATGTTTTATAAATAAACTCACCTTACGAAAAAATACACCTGTGAAATAAACAAACATAAGTAGTAAGATGAAGAGCTTGGAACAACAAAAATTATTTTTAATTCGTCACACTTACAATTACACATGACAAATTTTTTCGTCTATTTTGCCATAATTAGCACATTTTTCCTAGAATTTTTTAATTCCATTTTTGTAGCTTATAAGGAATGAATGAACAAAAAATGAATGAGCAGTGGCTATTCGCAAAACAATGTTTACTCTTTGTGAATGATAGGCAACTACTAATACAGTGCGCTTACCAATAGCATGGGTTATGGGAAGGAGACTTTTGGTCCTATTCCCTTTGCTGGGAAAAGAGTGCCTTTGTAAAGGATGATCAAATTTTTTTTCGGGCAAAGTATTTGCAGTTCCAAAAAGACCATTCGAAGTAGTGGAACAAAATTTAAAAATTCAAGGTTCTTCGACCATTAGAACAAAACTTGAACAAAAAATAATTTTTTGAAAAATGAAATTCTTGGATGTTATTTTGAGACGATGTACTTAAGAGATGGGCGTTTCAAAAGAAAATCCAAAAATTTCAATTTTCAAAAAATTATGACTTCTGACATTGATAAAGTACTGGTCATAATTCTAAAACAAATAGAAGTTACTTTTGGCCCGTGCCGTTTGCTGGAGAAAGTAACTGTTTTATAATTATGTCCAGCGTATCTCGTTAAGTAAATTTTTCTCGGGTCAAATCTTTTGATTTTATGAAAGAATATGAAAAATTAGGAAACACGAGTAAAAATTAGGTCTCTAGGATAAAAGGGTCAAAAGTTATGATTTATTGAAAATCAACTGTTTATGAACAAAATTCTGAGACAACAGTAAAGGATAAGCGTAATGTATCAGATAAAGCTCCATGGATTGACATTTGTTACCAAAATTTTCTAAATAAGTACTAAATACTGTGAGTCAACAAAAACTAGAAAATTGCAAATCNGCTCCATGGATTGACATTTGTTACCAAAATTTTCTAAATAAGTACTAAATACTGTGAGTCAACAAAAACTAGAAAATTGCAAATCACTTTTTTCGTTCTTCACTTCTCCAGAAAATTGTACTAATTCAAAATAGACTTGCCTTGGACTTTGCCGAAAACCTCAAACTCCAGCGAGATTAATGATGTCATTGCATACACCTCTAGAGACTTGTTTTATGGATGAAGAGGAAGATGATAATTAACAGGCAAAACTGATTTCTCCTTTAGTCACACCGTCTACGTACACTATTTAGGAATGTAAAGAGAAAAGTCGCAAAATGTTTGTAGTGTAGTATCATCAGCATCAGCAGTAGAAATAATAATGATTCAGAGGCTCTGACAAACGGACAACTCAGATTTCGATATTTTAATTCAGTTGTCAAGAGAATTTAATTAAAAAACTTTTTTAGTCTATGAGGGGTGGATCGATTCATAAATCTGAACAATAATTCAATTCCTCCTCGGTCGACAAATTGACCTCCTAGGANTTAATTCAGTTGTCAAGAGAATTTAATTAAAAAACTTTTTTAGTCTATGAGGGGTGGATCGATTCATAAATCTGAACAATAATTCAATTCCTCCTCGGTCGACAAATTGACCTCCTAGGAATTATTTTTTGGATGGTTGTCGATTTGTAAATTATGAAATCTCAGACTAATTTGTATGTTATAAGGTAGTAATTGAACCAGCAGCCATGGCCTGTTCCATACCATGTGTTATATCATTCGCACTATCTAGTAAAATAAAATTAAATAAGATCAAAATATACAGTGAGTCTATTTTAAACTTCCCATTTTTTAAATTTGTTATTTTATAAAATAAATCTTGAGTAACTACACTAGAATTAAGCGATAAATGTGTAATTCGCAAAAAATATAGCACAAACTTCATATGGGATACATAGTTATTTACCAATATTAAGGCATTTTTGTGTAAAAATTAATTTGCAAAAATCCTGTAAAATGTAAAANATACATAGTTATTTACCAATATTAAGGCATTTTTGTGTAAAAATTAATTTGCAAAAATCCTGTAAAATGTAAAATAGCGTGCGACTTCGAGTCAAGCAGAAGGGAGATGACGAGATGAGAAGACAAAATGTAGAGTGATAGATTAATGACCGATTACCACTGTTGAACACAAATTTTGGTATCGCCCTGGTATCGACATTTTGTTTATGGCAGGTTTCAAATAGACTCACTGTATATATAGGGTCATTCCGCCTCAATTAATTTCTTGACCTTAGTACATATATTAACAATAGACATAATTTAATAGATTCAAATTAAATTAATTAACCAATATTTACTCACCTAAATAATTTTTTTCTCGAAAGAGTCAGCATCGTATTCTTGAAGTGTGAAATAGTTAATTTTAAGGAATTAATATTTGATGAAAAAAAGTTTTACATTATTTACAATTACAAACAAAAATGAGATTTACATGTTCCTGTCGTAGTTCCTTTAATATTAAAATAGGCTGTGCTCCAGAGAATGTGGAATAAACCAANTATTTACAATTACAAACAAAAATGAGATTTACATGTTCCTGTCGTAGTTCCTTTAATATTAAAATAGGCTGTGCTCCAGAGAATGTGGAATAAACCAACAGCTTAAATTTTTAGAAACTAACACCGGGCCCTAATAAACACATCAATTCAATAAAAATGGAATTTCGCGCGGAAAATATCATGAGGATCTGTATGAGGGGATATATGTTGAAAAACTACAGAAATTATTATCAATAGAAAATTATACCGCAATAGAGATTTAGGAATTACACGTCTCAAGTCCTGTTGAATAATTCAACTCAATTCCTGTTAAATTTTTTATCTCAATTTCTGTTGAATTTTTCATCGCAGTTTCTGTTCAATTTTTTATCTCAACTGTTATTAAATTTTTTATCTCAATTTCTGTTAAATTTTTTGTCTCAATTCCTGTTGAATTTTTTGTCTCAATTTCTGTTAAATTTTTTGCCTCAATTTCTGTTGAGTTATTTGTCTCAATACCTGTTGAAATTTGTGTCAATTTCTTTTAAATTTTTCGTCTCAATTTCTTTTAAAATTTCCGTTTCAATTTCTGAGTTATTTGTCTCGATTTCTGGTGAATTTTTCGTGTCAATTCCCGTTGAATTTTTTGACTTAATTGCTGATGAATATTTCTTCTCAATTCCTGTTGAGTTTGTGTCACATTTCGTGATGCGAAAGATTCAATAATATGGCACGATAATCAAAAGTTACATTTTTAGATAATTCAATTAAAAGAAGGTTGTAAGTATGGCTGAACTTAGTTTTAACAACGAACCTATAAGTTTTCTTCAATTTTGTTTTCAATTACTTAGAGGCAACGAGGAGACTGACTTATTTGTTAATAGGTTGGAGTCTCTAAAACTATCAATTGAAGATAACCGAGTGGTAAGAGAATGGGATCACTTTTTAGAGACACTGAACTGTGTGATACAGAAGCTAACAGGTGAACATCCTACTTACAATCCGTCGACAAGGCGGCCAAGATTAGAGATACCTGTCTCTCAGATTGAACTTTTACTTTGTTCAGGTTCAAATTAACCCAAATTGCTAGCATGTATGGAGTTTCAAGATACACAGTGGCTAGAAAGTTACAAGAACATGGAATTCGGGTAAATGAAATTAAGTTAATTGAAGAAAGATAATAGGTTAGTGCTAGACTTTTTGTGTATTACTAGGCGAGTTCATTTTAGTCACCTGAGGAGCTTCTACGCATGAAAATACAGGNTCATTTTAGTCACCTGAGGAGCTTCTACGCATGAAAATACAGGATATTTTATCAAGATGTCCAAACACCGGTTACAAGAGAATAAAAGGATTTTTGCCGAACGAATGAATAGCTTTTCCAGATTGTAGAGTGAGAAATGTAATGCGAATTGTCGATCCAGAAGGAGTCTACTACAGAACACAAACAAAGAGCGCAATTGTTCGTCGTCAGTACTCTGTCACTTATATCAATGAAGTTTGGCATCTTGATACTAACCTTAAGTTGATTAAGTAAGCTATTATCTAAGGTTTAGGGGAATCATCTGTTAAGATTTTTTATTTAGGTGAATAATAGTAATTCGTGGATGCCTTGATGGAAAATCCCGACTAGTTGTTTATTTGGATGCAAGCGGGAACATTATGGAAAGAACCAATTTCGAATCGTTTTGAGAGCAGTTCATTCTTACGGTATTCCAAGTCGAACCAGAGCTTTCAAATATAAAGAAAATGTTTTAATAGCACAATTTAAGGTGGAACAACGAGGGATTGGACGGGGGAGCCATATTTGTGGCGGATCTGTGCATAATCAGCAGTAGGAAATTTCGTACTGTATGGCTCCACAAAAAAAAATTTTTTTTNTTTGTGGCGGATCTGTGCATAATCAGCAGTAGGAAATTTCGTACTGTATGGCTCCACAAAAAAAAATTTTTTTTCTTAGAATTGAAAGGTACTTGTGTGACCTTTACAATGGATACTCAAGTACAATAACAAATGTACTGTCACATCTGGAGGATAATGGGATACTCAATGTTGACGATCCAAGACACATGCTGTCTTTCTACCTCGAATGCGGCTATCTCTTGAAGAGTTCCGTGAGGTTTGGAACAATCACCCATTGTCTACAGTCAAACTTTGCACCTTTACAGTTGATAATGGTAAGGGTTAATGGTTGATAAGGTANTTGTGGCGGATCTGTGCATAATCAGCAGTAGGAAATTTCGTACTGTATGGCTCCACAAAAAAAAATTTTTTTTTCTTAGAATTGAAAGGTAATTGTGTGACCTTTACAATGGATACACAAGTACAATAACAAATGTACTGTCAGATCTGGAGGATAATGGGATACTCAATGTTGACGATCCAAGACACATATATATTCTGCATGCTGTCTTTCTACCTCGAATGCGGCTATCTCTTGAAGAGTTCCGTGAGGTTTGGAATAATCACCCATTGTCTACAGTCAAACTTTGCACCTTTACAGTTGATAATGGTAAGGGTTAATGGTTGATAAGGTAACGTCCTTTCCGGCACAGAATTATGATCTCGACCTTAGTGAGGTAAATTGTGACGCAACAATAAAAGGTATGAAACTGATGATTAAAATTCTATGGTTTCTAGGTAGAAGTCGAAGAAGTGTATTTTAACGTAAACCATGTTGAAGAAGCTTTTCTCTTAGACTCTNGCACAGAATTATGATCTCGACCTTAGTGAGGTAAATTGTGACGCAACAATAAAAGGTATGAAACTGATGATTAAAATTTTATGGTTTCTAGGTAGAAGTCGAAGAAGTGTATTTTAACGTAAACCATGTTGAAGAAGCTTTTCTCTTAGACTCTCCATCACAAACGACGAACGACTCGTCCATCAGGAACCTTCCAGCCGTCGCCAATATTTTAACTGGTGAAGAGATGACAAGATTGTCAAATCTCGATGTAACAGGATAATCATCGCTTGGCTATGATATTTTTGTTGAAGCTATAAACTAATTTCTGAACATATTTGACTCTTATCAGGCAACGTAATTATAATGTGAGATGCAAATTAGGAAGGGCTTCCCATTCATATAAAACTCCAATATATTGACTAAATTCAAGCCACTGAAATATTTTATTGGAATGATTTTGCTCAAAATCCATTTTCCGAGATAGATCCATCAGCAAAGTGATAAGAGTGAAATGTTGATTGGTAAACCGTGCAAAACATTTTGGATATAAAAATTTACAAAATCAACTTCAGGACTCAGTGTGTATGACTAAACTATGCCAAATCCTTCNCAAATTAGGAAGGGCTTCCCATTCATATAAAACTCCAATATATTGACTAAATTCAAGCCACTGAAATATTTTATTGGTATGATTTTGCTCAAAATCCATTTTCCGAGATAGATCCATCAGCAAAGTGATAAGAGTGAAATGTTGATTGGTAAACCGTACAAAACATTTTGGATATAAAAATTTACAAAATCAACTTCAGGACTCAGTGTGTATGACTAAACTATGCCAAATCCTTCGTAGGTATGGTTAATCAAACGGTCCAGAAAGTCGAGAACTTCAGCTTGACTTGATGCAGGAATAGTGATTTTTTTATTCAGGAATGGGCGCAAAAGTAGACATCTTCCCCTACTCTGAAAATCAGTTCCTCGTCGGATAATACTGGTTATCCTGTTAATGCGGAAAGCAAATTTTGACGTTTCTTTGCCTCTAGGAAACAAAACTTCATTATCGATATCAAAATTAAAGTATAGAAGTATACTGTTCAGATTTATGTTTCTTCTACCTAATCGTTTTATAAAACACTCAATCTACGGTCAACATATGTTGCTGTCTGATACAGCGTATTTTGCCAAGCTATGACCGTATATGACCAAACTTGACGGGTATTCTAGTTCACCCATCTTCGGAAATAGGTGTAAAAGGTATGGTCGACCACTTAAGAAGTCCAATAGTTTAGTCGAATTAAATCCTTCCTTCATGGAATTCAATTGTCTATTTCTTTTGTCAATGACAATGTGATATAATATTTGATTGTAAGCCAGGGTTGCATTGGTCGTCGTGATGGTTGCGTGAAATTCTGATAGTGTAGCCCTTTCTTGTAGATTCTGAATACCATTTGATTTGAGAATGGTGGCATTCTTTATTGCTATTTAAATTCAAGAAATTGAGACGATAAATTCAACAGGAATTGAAACAAATAGCTCAACAGGAATTGAGACGAAAAATTGAACAGATATTGAGACAAAATATTCAACAGGAATTGAGACAAAAAAAATTAACAGAAATTGAGATAAAAAATTCAACGGAAATTGAGATAAAAAATTCAACAAAAATTGAGAGAAATAACTCAAAAGTTGAGACGAAATATTCAACAGGACTTGAGACGTGTAATTCCTAAATCTCTATTGCGGTATAATTTTTCTATTGATAATAATTTCTGTAGTTTTTCAACATATATCCCCTCTGGAACATTATCAGATTTACCAAGGATAAATATTACCACAAAACACCATACATAATTCCTACTAATTCCATAATTTCGGTTAAGCACGTATGCTGATTTCATTGCACTATTTTTTCATTATACAAAGATTATTGTATTATTTATCGAATTTTCATGAATTAATATTTCATCAATTTCATTTAAAACATTTGAGAAGAGTGGTCCAGTAAGCAATTACATAATTAAATACACAATATTTAGTGGATTTGATTGAATAATAATTATATATAACTTCTAAACAAAAACCAATGCAAAATCAAACAGAAAAATTTCAAAACTTTTCATATTCATTAGGGTGTAAAAAGATACAGTGAGAATATTTAATGAATAAATACAATAAAATGTGACATTCCAGATCAGAGTTTTGAGAACTTAATGTCCTTGGTACAAAGTATCCCGTTTTGAGAGCGATAACGAGCAAACTGTTTGTTATTTTACGTTAATTACCTTTGGTAACCAAAATTTGGACAATTTTTGATGGCGGTCAGGGATAAAAGTTTCCAATATCGTACAATTCATTTAACCATATGCTTCGCAATAACGACGACAAATAATTCCAGCTTAGCTGACGACATTGGAATTTCATTATCAGTTTTTGTTTTTAAGGTATTATCATAATAATTGTTGACCTCATTATCGAACAATTATTAAGAATTTGTTTGTCTATTCTCGATTCAATCAAAATTTACACAAATATTGTGAAACTCAATGTTGAGAAGNTATTAAGAATTTGTTTGTCTATTCTCGATTCAATCAAAATTTACACAAATATTGTGAAACTCAATGTTGAGAAGTGTCAATCACCTTCACAGCCTACATCAACTTTCAAACGCGATTGAAGAGGATTGCTTAGGAATGCAGACTGGCTGTTCTACACATTCGGTCGTTTTTTATTTTTATTTTACNTATTAAGAATTTGTTTGTCTATTCTCGATTCAATCAAAATTTACACAAATATTGTGAAACTCAATGTTGAGAATTGTCAATCACCTTCACAGCCTACATCAAATTTCAAAAGCGATTGAAGAGGATTGCTTAGGAATGCAGACTGGCTGTTCTACACATTCGGTCGTTTTTTATTTTTATTTTACNGCGATTGAAGAGGATTGCTTAGGAATGCAGACTGGCTGTTCTACACATTCGGTCGTTTTTTATTTTTATTTTACTGGAGTTATGGCAGCGGCGGTTGTAATGACACTCTGGCAAAAGCAAAGGAGGTTACGAACGAGTGTTCTGTCCTAAGTATGCATCGGAACTTATGATTAGGATTTAATGACAAAAATACTTCTTACACCACTTATGACAGTGACTGTCTTCAAAAATTTAATAAAATGTTGGTAACCATGGATTATGTTGAAAAATGGCATAAACCAGTCTTCTCGTTATCGCTCTCAAAGCGGGATCCTTGGAGTGCCAGGTACATTAATTAAAACTGTAGGAATTTGTATGACAAGGATTCTGTAGNCATAAACCAGTCTTCTCGTTATCGCTCTCAAAGCGGGATCCTTGGAGTGCCAGGTACATTAATTAAAACTGTAGGAATTTGTATGACAAGGATTCTGTAGCAAATATCAAAACAACAAACTAAACAAATGAAAATTTCCGATAATGTCACAGTAGATATCTACATATGAATTGTTTTATTTGCTGTTGATATTTGAGTTTTTTAGGTNAGCAAATATCAAAACAACAAACTAAACAAATGAAAATTTCCGATAATGTCACAGTAGATATCTACATATGAATTTTTTATTTGCTGTTGATATTTGAGTTTTTTAGCTTCGTGATCTCCTGTTTTGAGAAATCATTCATACATGAATAATCTATTAGAATATCTTCTACAGCATCCACTATTAAATCTGATATTAATTTCTCTAACATTTTCAGTTTTCGAAGCATATCACAACCTTCTATTATAACATTTGATGCAATCATATCTGGACTTATCATTGAAGCACCATAGTTTCCCTAAATCAAATCAAAAAAATTACAAAAGTTAAAAAAAAACAGATAACCATGTCTAAAAGTAAAAATTTTGTGTCCGACTACCGAAGTCGCTGGTGTATACACTAGAGCCTCCTTCCCAATTACATCCACAAGGACGGGGTCGTCATGCCAAGAATTACATATACTGTCGGAAGAATCAGTGACACCAGTCGGACCAGAATTCCTACCTTAAATTAAAATTATATAGAAAAAAAAAGTTTAATTCAATATATGTTAAAAAAAGATATAACAGTAAACCTCGGATAAGCTGGATTCCAAGGGACCGGAAGATATGGTTCGTGGTAACCGAGGTTCGGCTTAAGCGTAAGCCGAACATACAACTTGGGGAATAATTTGTTCGTCTTAGCCGAGGTAGTTTTGATTTACCATTACTTAATAATAGTAAGTTGTTGTGGAGACTAAAAATGACTAAATATATATCATTGGTTCATTGTCTGTCAAATTTCAATATTTGNAGTAAGTTGTTGTGGAGACTAAAAATGACTAAATATATATCATTGGTTCATTGTCTGTCAAATTTCAATATTTGAAAAGTCATTCAAAAGAAGTTATTCGTTAAATTTTGTAAGAAAAAAGGTGAAGATTCTTTAAAAATTGATNTGAAAAGTCATTCAAAAGAAGTTATTCGTTAAATTTTGTAAGAAAAAAGGTGAAGATTCTTTAAAAATTGATCGCTTAATTGGTGTTCGTGTTAACCGAGGTAAAAAAGCATGTGTCTTATGAACTGAGACCACGGAAAGACTTTCGTGGTAGCCGAGGGTTCGGCTTAACCGAGTTCGGCTTAGCCGTTCCATTTATACACAAATTCCCTATCTCAGGGTGCGGACCCGACCAAGTGGTTCGTGGTAACCGAGGATTCGTGGTAACCAAAGTCGGCTTATCTGAGGTTTACTGTATTATTTAAACCTAAATCATCGGATGAGCTTGATTGAGAACAGCAACAGAAAAATTGTAAACGATGTAGTTTCTTGGCCAATGGTGTTAAAGCCTCTTGTGGAAGGCAAGATAGTGCCAAGTATCCAAAAGTTTCAAAAATTTTCGATTCTTCATTTACTTTATTTCCATGATACTCAGAGAATATCTGTAAAAAAAATCAAAATGTAAATTATGGCCTAAAAAGTTATAAAAAATGAAGGAAAAAAACCTGATTTCCATCAATTTGTTTCAAGCCCCAATGAGCCAATCGATATATCGCATAGTCCTTCCAAAGTGGATTTCCAATAATTGGATTTCCATCTGGATATATATGTAGTGATTGGAGACCTTGTAAATCAGCTAAGGCGTTGAATTGAGATAATATACAAAGATTGTTAGCTCTGTATTCAAAAATTTTTTAAATTTAGCATCTGTCGTCATTCATTAGTGACCATAGAAATACAAATTTAAAAATCAGCACAAAATTCTACAGGGAGGAGCAAAATATACATGAAGGATATGAGTTCGCTGTGAGTTATAATGAAATAAGATAGGGGGTTTCCAGTCCCCTAATTTTTTGTGCATATCTTTTTCAATTAAAACTTTCACCATGTATAGAAACTTCTGCGCTCCACTGTAGAATAGAGTTGCTAAAGGTCTGAAAATTAAATACAGTGGAGCACGCTTATATGATCATCTGATATAAGACCAATTTTTGACGCACTTGGTTTGAAACAATGTATTTGGCATGGGCAAATATCGTGCTTTAAGACAAACGGTTATAAGGCCAAAAAATATGTAAGACCTAAATTCAAAGTCCAAGTGGCACATGTATAAGACAAAAACATTCGCAATCTCGACACTTTACTTTACTCTTCTTCTTTTTTGAACCTAAGCATGTATACTAGTGTTTACTAATTGCCTTCCACAAACTTCTTTTGCTACTTTTCAAGCTTAAATTTTTTAATGTACAAAGTAATTGATTTTCAAAATGGATAAAGTAAATAAAGTTAAATATTCTTATTCGTTATCCTACAGTATTGAAGCAATTGACATCAAACATGGAAACACAACAAGAAGTAGCAGCTGAGCATGAATTAACCATATAGCTTAATTCAAACACTTTTGTCTAAGCGATTCGAACTAACGTCAGCTTTAGAAACCATAAGAAATTTAGGAATTTTTGTTGATTTAAAATATTTTATCCCTATGTAACCAACATAATCTATTTACCACTTTGCGATTAAATATTTTGATGACAGCAATAATACCACCTAAACTTCAATATCATGTTTTTACTATTAAAAATGCAATTTTTAAAGTGAAAATTGCAGATTAATTAAGTAGTATGCATCAAATTTACTTCAGCATTGCTTCTCCATTTAACTACTTAAGTGCATGTAGAAAAATTAAATATAACCGTTTGTTTCATTAAAAACTCTCACAGCTTTCATATAAAGCAAATTAATCTTATATCCGTTATAAGACCATGAAGGCTATAAGGCCAGATTTTTTTTTGTGCAAAATATAAAATTTTATAAGCGTGTTCCACAGAGTTAATTTTAAACTTTTGGTACATCTATTCTAGGAATTTTTGTTGAATTTATATCTCTATGTTCGTGACAGCGGNTATGATCATCTGATATAAGACCAATTTTTGACGCACTTGGTTTGAAACAATGTATTTGGCATGGGCAAATATCTTGCTTTAAGACAAACGGTTATAAGGCCAAAAAATATGTAAGACCTAAATTCAAAGTCCAAGTGGCACATGTATAAGACAAAACCATTCGCAATCTCGACACTTTACTTTACTCTTCTTCTTTTTTGAACCTAAGCATGTATACTAGTGTTTACTAATTGCCTTCCACAAACTTCTTTTGCTACTTTTCAAGCTTAAATTTTTTAATGTACAAAGTAATTGATTTTCAAAATGGATAAAGTAAATAAAGTTAAATATTCTTATTCGTTATCCTACAGTATTGAAGCAATTGACATCAAACATGGAAACACAACAAGAAGTAGCAGCTGAGCATGAATTAACCATATAGCTTAATTCAAACACTTTTGTCTAAGCGATTCGAACTAACGTCAGCTTTAGAAACCATAATAAATTTAGGAATTTTTGTTGATTTAAAATATTTTATCCCTATGTAACCAACATAATCTATTTACCACTTTGCGATTAAATATTTTGATGACAGGAATAATACCACCTAAACTTCAATATCATGTTTTTACTATTGAAAATGCAATTTTTAAAGAGAAAATTGCAGATTAATTAAGTAGTATGCATCAAATTTACTTCAGCATTGCTTCTCCATTTAACTACTTAAGTGCATGTAGAAAAATTAAATATAACCGTTTGTTTCATTAAAAACTCTCACAGCTTTCATATAAAGCAAATTGATCTTATATCCGTTATAAGGCCATGAAGGCTATAAGGCCAGATTTTTTTTGTGCAAAATATAAAATTTTATAAGCGTGTTCCACAGTGTTAATTTTAAACTTTTGGTACATCTATTCTAGGAATTTTTGTTGAATTTATATCTCTATGTTCGTGACAGCGGNGTTAATTTTAAACTTTTGGTACATCTATTCTAGGAATTTTTGTTGAATTTATATCTCTATGTTCGTGACAGCGGTAACTGAAAACAAATTTTTTTTTTACCGAAATTGTATGTTTTCAATCATTGGATAAGTATGTTTCAACCGTCCAAAGAATGGAACAATGTTTTCGTAAGCAATGAAATTAAATTTGATAGTAGTTACATTTTCCATCAATATATCGGGAAATCCCTAAAAAAAATAATAATAATTCTTTTTGTTTACAAATTTTGAATTATAATTTCTTATTTTTTAAATAGAATTTTGAATGTTCGGATATTGTCAATTTAATTGTGATCTTTTAACCGTCAAGAAGTGTTTCAAAGCTGCTTGTCCGTATAGGCTCAGTGTTTTCCCATCAATTTCAACTAGATAATCCGAACCTTGTTTTTTCACTAATTCAGAGATTGTCATAGGTATTTTAGAAAATGAGTCAACACGTTTCAAAATTTTGCCGCCATTATTATTATTAGAAAAATTATCCAGCTTTCGATATTGAATCCCTGTCATTGGTCGACGGTATAACGTGATGATAGGTGATGAGAGGCAGCTAGAAGCCTTAGCTGTGTGACCACGGTATTGCTGTAAAATTAAAGTTCTAAAAATTAAATTAATAATTAAATTAAATTAAACCACTAGTACACAGACGCAGTATATTAAAAAATTTTAATTTATCTAACCTTTGGTTTAAGATGAAATTTTTTTTTATTTTTTGATTGTCGAGCTGAAATTTGAGTTTCTGAATTATTTGTTGAAGTCTCTATGCTTTCAGAATCCGAAGCCGAAGCTTGAATAATATCAATACTTTGGCTTCTGTGAGTTTTATGATACTCTTTTTGCCGAAATCTGTCAAAATTTTCGGCTTCCTTTGTTCCGACTTGATTTTTCACTGTCGAGTTAGAAATTGGAGTACTGATAGTACAATTAAAGTTTTTGGAATTATCACGAAAATTTATCGAAATATTCTTATCTGCGATGACACAACTTGAACTTTTTCCTAAAGTAGATTTTTTGATTCCTTCAGTGCTAACCCGTTGTGATCCGACTTCCTCCAGTGACTTACTTTGTTCATCTTTCGATAATACTTGTTTTTCCTGTGTTTTTTCATAAGTTTCTGTAACTGACATGTCGACAACATCGTCACTTCTANTTTTTCATAAGTTTCTGTAACTGACATGTCGACAACATCGTCACTTCTACTGGTAAGGCTTATTTTGTCTTTGGACACAGTAGAAACATTTTCTTGATTTTGTCGATGTGTGTAAAACTCATCACCAGACGATGCACATCGAATTGATGGTTGCAGTTGATCAACTTTCGTGACAAAAGCGTTAGTCATTGGATGATTCCTAACTACTGGTCTGACGATAGCAACTCTAGTCAATTTTGAACTCATACAACCNCTACTGGTAAGGCTTATTTTGTCTTTGGACACAGTAGAAACATTTTCTTGATTTTGTCGATGTGTGTAAAACTTATCACCAGACGATGCACATCGAATTGATGGTTGCAGTTGATCAACTTTCGTGACAAATGCGTTAGTCATTGGATGATTCCTAACTACTGGTCTGACGATAGCAACTCTAGTCAATTTTGAACTCATACAACCNGCGTTAGTCATTGGATGATTCCTAACTACTGGTCTGACGATAGCAACTCTAGTCAATTTTGAACTCATACAACCCTCAAATTTATATGACCTCTTTGAAATTGTGTTCTCTGTGTCTTCGAAATTTGTCATCATACATGGACTGTCTAACACTTTCCCTTCTTCGGTAACATTAAACTCACTAGCTTCATTTTTTTGAAAATTGTCAAGTTCGACTGATGAATTGTTTCTTGGCATAGCAAGGGAGTTCTCTATACTGTTAGGTTTTATACAAATTTGTTCAGGATAACTTTGCCGACTGATCGTTTGATGTTCCTCTGACAGTGACATGAGTAAACGTTCCACTTCCATCACACTGGTTGAAGTTTTCATTTCAATTTGTGTCTGATTATTTCGTATATAATTTTTGACGGATTCCCAACGCCTGCGTGTTTCATTAATAACTTCTTCCCGAGATGACTTAGTGCTCTCTCGTAGCTTTGCATGTGCCTGTCTTAGCTCTTCTTCTTGAGTTAAACGAAGTTGTTGCCAAATTTTGAGNCTCTCTCGTAGCTTTGCATGTGCCTGTCTTAGCTCTTCTTCTTGAGTTAAACGAAGTTGTTGCCAAATTTTGAGTTCGACTCGTCTCCCATCATCTACAACCATTCTGTCCAATGATGTTAAAGAAGGAAGAATGTCAATAACTTTATNTTCGACTCGTCTCCCATCATCTACAACCATTCTGTCCAATGATGTTAAAGAAGGAAGAATGTCAAGAATTTTATTTTTGTAGTCACTGTCTGAACACAATGGATTAGATTCTATAACCAATTCTTCTAAAATTGACAACTTTCGTAAAGGTTCCAAAGTAAAGATACTGAAATAATAAAACAAAATATACATATATTATTCAAATTTATCATTATGCAAGGTGTCCTAGAGTTGATGCCTCCAAAAAAATATTGAAAAATTGAAATTCAGCCAATCTGATTTGAATATTCAAAAATTCCTGNTTTATTTTTGTAGTCACTGTCTGAACACAATGGATTAGATTCTATAACCAATTCTTCTAAAATTGACAACTTTCGTAAAGGTTCCAAAGTAAAGATACTGAAATAATAAAACAAAATATACATATATTATTCAAATTTATCATTATACAAGGTGTCCTAGAGTTGATGGCTCCAAAAAAATATTGAAAAATTGAAATTCAGCCAATCTGATTTGAATATTCAAAAATTCCTGAACTTACTGGGTGGAATTGAATTTTTGGGCAATTAACTCTACCAGAAAGGTTGAAAACACAGGTAATTTACCTCTCCAACTCATTATTAGAAAGTAGTAATTTTCTTAAGCAAGTTAGTTTCTCCAATCCGTATAATTTTTTTATTCGATTACGTTTCAAATTTAATTCCACCAATGACGGAGAGTTATGATGAGCTATGTTTCGAATTGAACGTATAGTATTAGCAGCGACATTGAGAACTCGCAAAGAAGTAAGAGACTTTAAATTATCAACATAACGGAGTTGATTTCCATGTAAATCCAAAATTTCTAATCGTCGAAGTCCATCGAGACCTTCTATACGACGAATTCTGAAAAATTATCAAAAAAAACTATATACTGATCAAAAAGTACTATGCCATATTTATTACGAAAATGTAAACGAATAACAATTTACCTATTTTTTCCAAGTAAAAGTACTCGTAAGTTATGAAACCCTTCAAGGCCAGATATTCTTTGAATTTTGTTACTATACAAATCCAAAACAATGAGATGACTAAGGACAACAAGATTATTCAAACGAGTAATGGNAACTATATACTGATCAAAAAGTACTATGCCATATTTATTACGAAAATGTAAACGAATAACAATTTACCTATTTTTTCCAAGTAAAAGTACTCGTAAGTTATGAAATCCTTCAAGACCAGATATTCTTTGAATTTTGTTACTATACAAATCCAAAACAATGAGATGACTAAGGACAACAAGATTATTCAAACGAGTAATGGAATTATGTTGAAGTGATAATAATTTTATATGCCGATCATTTGATGTCAAAATTGGGAATTCTTTCAATCCTGATTGATCCAGATAAAGTGAGTCAGGTACAACAGGATTTCTGTCTAAAACATTACTACTGTTGTGAATTGGATTTTTTAAACATTCATTTGTGTTTAACATTGAGGTAATTTGAGATGAAATCTTCAAAGATGCTTCTGCCTGTGTACAATTATCATCTTGAATTGATTGTACTAAACCCGTTGTTAACGGGTTAAGATTTTTATTTTCTGTCAATGGAGCATTAGAGAATGTTGTCATTTGCCGAACACTCATTGGACGGATCGACGACAATGGTGATTTATTCTTCCAATCATGATTATTTTTTATTGCTAATGATTCCTTTTTACTACTATTGTCTTGCCAAGTAGATCTTTGTGCACTTTTTGGTGTTTTGTGTATTTTGAACTTAGGATTGATTGGTGGAGGGCGGAGTGTAGAATAACGAAAGGAATTGGTGAACCCAGCAGTAAGGTGTAAATTACTAGTAGTACTTTCTCGAAGCATTATTGCAATGCTGTCATGTTCATTGTTGCTTACTTCGCTCTATGGACAAGAACGAGTTGAAGTAGGGATTACATAGTAACTTAGTGCAAACAAAAAAAAATTCAATTATTCAAATGATTTTAATATTAGTAAATTCAATATGGAATGAACAAAAACGTGCAAATTGAATGGGAGATGTATTAATGTAACTAAAATACTTGCCATAGTACGTTTTCATTACTCAAAATTTGAAAATACTTTCGAAAGTAATTTGTAATGATTAAAAACCAAAAATACTTAAAATATTTGTTTATATGGGCATTCCATTCTTTTTTAAATTGCATGAATCGGAAAGATACTAAGTTTCAGATGTGTAGGTGCAATAGCTAAAAAGAAGTAGATAAGTAATATCTACTAGTAGATCCGCTCTCTGCTCATTTTGAACTTGGTGCAATATGTTAATTCGATACTGTACCAGCTTCGGTGTTTGAGAAAAGAGATTCATGCGTTTAGTTTGCAACAACTTTGAGTTTAAATTAATTTTAACAAACTTACGATTTGTGAAGTTTGGTGACAGTAGGTATTAGGGTTGAGATGAGTAAGGGATTTGAGAAACGTTGACTCTGGCAATGAAAAATTAACACTGTTTGCTGTTCCAGGTCTGTTGAAGCGCTTCTTTGTGATGGTTGTAGCTGACATTTTGTTCTACTTTAAAAAATAAGCCTAATTTTTCTCAAATTTGTTAGACAGTGTATACAAAATTAACCTGTCTGTCTTTGATTTCTGAAGTCTTTAATATATTGTTTACCTTTTCAAACAATAGGGTATGATATAGCAGAAAACTGAAATATAACAAATTTGTATTTTTGCAAACTTTTTTAAAGGACACCTCTCCATGTCACGATTTTTGTAAAATTTATTTTTTACTCTGTCTAACATGTTCTATCCTTTCAGATCAAATTACTTGTGAAATTTATAAAAAAAAACTTTGAAGCTATGGAAAAGGTAAAGGAAATGGAACGTGTGAGAAAATATAGTCAATAATATTTGTTGGGTCAATGTAGTCTTATTGCTTTGATTTTAGTAGGTTTCTGTTTTACCGGAGAAAGTTTCCTTTCACATTATCAAGAGTTGGTTGACTGATTGAGTTTTGTGTAAAAACCATATTATGAAAGTACAGGGTGTTTAAAATAAAACGTTACTGATTTTCTCCGATTTTCACCAAAATTGATTGAATCCAGCAAATTACACTATCTGTGGCAGTTGGGTGAAGTTGTCCTACATTTAAGTACAAAATAAATACTATAAAAAAATCAAACAAACCCAACATAAAATATAAATAGTACGTGTAATACAGATACCAATAAGTGACTTCCACCTTTTACAAAATAAGATTATGACATTGGTTCAATGAAATGAAGTTTCGCGTCTAAGAAAGATATTTTAGATATTCAGTAAAACAAAAATGCTGATTCGGTTGTAAGGGACTTACAAGACGTGCAAGAGCTGGATGGATTTTGCAAAAACATTGTTGTCCTTGTGATCTGTGAGCTTAACCGTATAGACTTTCCATCACTTTAAATTCTTATTTATTAAATTTATAAATTTAATAATTAACAAATTTTCTTCTTCAATTATTTTTTTTTCAAATAACTTCACTTTGGCAGTTAGGGAGCAACCGAGATTAACGGCGACTTGGGCAGGCAAAACTGTCGGCCTGAATGTTTATCAAAAAAGTATGGATATATAGTTTGAACAATTACGTAATTGTGTGATTGTCAATAACACAGTTACGTAATTAGGTGATTGTCAATTACACAATTATAATTACAAGCAACCAATTACTGTAATGTTTAATCGATTACATTTGGAGAGTAATTGTAATTGGCTTTGATACGTTGTCGTAGTTTTATAGACCTGAGCCTAACTGTTTGGGTATGTTTATAATACTGATGCTGGCTACACTCCCTCCACTTTTATGACTTTAGCGCCAGCTAAAAGGATGTCTCAAATGTTTCTGAGTGAAAGCTACTTTCTTCAGTATCGTTTTATTTTGAACACCCTGTACAGGATGTTCAGAGTTTTTTAGTTACGGTGAAAGCAAGCTTTCTCCATTTANCGTTTTATTTTGAACACCCTGTACAGGATGTTCAGAGTTTTTTAGTTACGGTGAAAGCAAGCTTTCTCCATTTAGATAGATACAGAGTGTTATTTAAATAAGCAGGGTTTTATAGTCATAAGAGTGACATAGCGTGGATTGGTGGTGTTGCCACCAAGAACATTACTTTAGAACTAAAACTTTCGCGCATGGCTAACAAATTTAACGGTTACTGGTAGTTTCAACATAGTAACACTTTAAACAACTCAATTACTTGTTTTAACGTGTTAATAGAACTTCAGAAAAGGAATAAATCAGAGGACAGGATCAGGTAAGAATTAGAGTAGTATGTATGTACCACCTGATGTTCACGTAAAATCCTCCCATACCCCCTTCTTCACTGACCACCAGTGTTGCTAAATTACACGGACCTAAAAACCTAAGCTTATCCACCGACCACCGACCTAAGGTCTGCGTTGTTGCTACATCTCGCTTAACTTGGTGATCTGATCGAAAGTAGAGAATCTGGTGTTACATCTGTAGCTCCACAAGCCCATTAGCTTTCCTTATTTGTTGCAAATAAAAATCAAACAAGGCCGTGGAAGAAATGCCAATTTCAGATGTTGATTTTGAAAATCAAAAAAACTTCGCTTCCACGAATAAACAGTGAAACACGGCTAAAACAGCATATCACTATACCTAAATTCGACAACTTTCAACACTTGAATCATGCTCAAATTTGTCAAAGGGTACAAATTAAACCTAAACTGAGGCACCTGTTATTTCTATAAATAACATATGTCATCAAATTATTCTTGACCTCCAGAGGTCACAAAACTTAACATGGGGTCAAGTGAGGCACTTCTTCGATTGAGCTGAAATCCAGCCATCTTTTAAATTATGGCTCCTGAGTAATGTTTGAATCGGACTCAACCTCCTAAAAAATGATCCGTGACCTATAGAAGTCAACAAAGTNGTCAATTACACAATTATAATTACAAGCAACCAATTACTGTAATGTTTAATCGATTACATTTGGAGAGTAATTGCAATTGGCTTTGATACGTTGTCGTAGTTTTATAGACCTGAGCCTAACTGTTTGGGTATGTTTATAATACTGATGCTGGCTACACTCCCTCCACTTTTATGACTTTAGCGCCAGCTAAAAGGATGTCTCAAATGTTTCTGAGTGAAAGCTACTTTCTTCAGTATCGTTTTATTTTGAACACCCTGTACAGGATGTTCAGAGTTTTTTAGTTACGGTGAAAGCAAGCTTTCTCCATTTAGATAGATACAGAGTGTTATTTAAATAAGCAGGGTTTTATAGTCATAAGAGTGACATAGCGTGGATTGGTGGTGTTGCCGCCAAGAACATTACTTTAGAACTAAAACTTTCGCGCATGGCTAACAAATTTAACGGTTACTGGTAGTCTCAACATAGTAACACTTTAAACAACTCAATTACTTGTTTTTACGTGTTAATAGAACTTCAGAAAAGGAATAAATCAGAGGACAGGATCAGGTAAGAATTAGAGTAGTAGTATGTACCACCTGATGTTCACGTAAAATCCTCCCATACCCCCTTCTTCACTGACCACCAGTGTTGCTAAATTACACGGACCTAAAAACCTAAGCTTATCCACCGACCACCGACCTAAGGTCTGCGTTGTTGCTACATCTCGCTTAACTTGGTGATCTGATCGAAAGTAGAGAATCTGGTGTTACATCTGTAGCTGCACAAGCCCATTAGCTTTCCTTATTTGTTCCAAATAAAAATCAAACAAGGCCGTGGAAGAAATGCCAATTTCAGATGTTGATTTTGAAAATCAAAAAAACTTCGCTTCCACGAATAAACAGTGAAACACGGCTAAAACAGTATTTCACTATACCTAAATTCGACAACTGTCAACACTTGAATCATGCTCAAATTTGTCAAAGGGTACAAATTAAACCTAAACTGAGACACCTGTTATTTCCATAAATAACATATGTCATCAAATTATTCTTGACCTCCAGAGGTCACCAAACTTAACATGGGGTCAAGTGAGGCACTTCTTTGATTGAGCTGAAATCCAGCCATCTTTTAAATTATGGCTCCTGAGTAATGTTTGAATCGGACTCAACCTCCTAAAAAATGATCCGTGACCTATAGAAGTCAACAAAGTTAACATGGAATTAAAAGGACTGTAACAATAGCGGTGGTCTGCTTCTATTGAATTTTTTCAAAATTATATAAACCGTACATGAGAATTAAATGAGAATGAGAATAATACATGAAAAATTGAGATAAAAAGTGGAGGAATATGCATGACCCTTGTGCATCTACTCCACCTCACTCAGCAGAGCGCTTACTTGCCGACCCCTCTGACTGCGCTGTTTGCTCCACAACTTTGCACTTCTCATTTTTTATTTCAATCCGAATCGTAGCTCATGCGCATTTCAGGTAATACTATGTCGTAGCAGACAAAATTTCTAAGTAGACTCACCATGAAGTGGAAAAATTACATAATATGAAAGCATGCTTTCTAGTGTGCAAAAATGATTAACCCTAAACGTAACTGTAAGGTACAGTTACACTTGAACGTATCCTCAAGTTACGGCGTAACTAAAAAATACAAGTGTGTGTATTAACGTACAGCGTCAACAAAACTCCATGGACACACCTTTTGAGACGTATTTGATGATTTCTCGTTCTACAAATATTACTACTATAGTAACGAACGTAAACCGTTTGTTTACGTTTACTAGTTTCGCTTTACTCTTTGGAAACTACAAAACGTAAAAGATTTTCCCACAATTCAATGCAGGTATTCAAGAAATAATTGATCGGTGACTTGTGTTTTTCTTTTATAATTTTGTAGTCCTCATTACTCAAAAACCAGTAGAATTAGAATGGCAGCAGAAATATTGTTGGAATTACGGGTAGTGAGAAAAAAGAAAATTAATAAGTTTTATTATTTATGAACGTAGTTTGAATCAAAAAATAATTTTTTTTTTCAGTTGGCACTGGAAGGTGAATTTCTACCAGATGCTACAGAAGTCAAAGAAAAATTAGACAAATTAGTCAAAGTAATCAAGGAAATTGGACCTGATGCTCGAAAAGAAGCTATTGATGCTAATGGTTATGAAACTATCATTAATGCCTGGACATTTTTTTGTCAAACAGGAGAAGACAACATTAAAGTTTTAACGTAGTTTAGATCAAATTTCGTACAAAATGTAATCTCTTGAATAATTCATATAATTTCTCAATATGAATGACACTTTTTATAGTGGTGATGCGTATACTATTCGGGAAGCTGTTTTGTATGCTCTCGCTGTCTTGACACCTGGCTGTCCAACTATAGTTGATAGGACCACTTTTGTTATGCTTGCCCAAGCATTTGAGTAATTCTTACAAAAAAAAATTTTTTTAATAAGAAGAACATTTTATGGGAAAAATTTTATTTTTATTTTTATTTTGTAAGCCCAAGTGTTCCAGAATCAACAAAAATTGGCGCACTGAAAGTAATGCGAAACATTTGTATCAAAAGTGAAGCAAATCGTGAGGCACTGACGACGGATGTTAATATCATCCATAGATTTGTTAATCTTATCAAAGTTGACGAACCGTCTGTTGAATTTATCCACCAAGTAATTCCAAACTGCACATGCGCATGCGTAAATTCATGTTATAAATTTTTTTTCCAATTATTTTCGACAACTGTTTTTTTTTTACAGTGGTGTGGAGCTCTGAAGGCGTTTACGCTCAACGATGACGAAACTGTTGCGTACAATCGATCTGCCGNTATAAAAATTTTTTCCAATTATTTTCGACAACTGTTTTTTTTTTACAGTGGTGTGGAGCTCTGAAGGCGTTTACACTCAACGATGACGAAAATGTTGCGTACAATCGATCTGCTGAACGGAAACGCCTGATTTTTGAAATGGACGGCATCTACCACTTATCCATTTTTCTAAATAGTAAAAAATAGAATAATTTTTTTATAATTTTTTTTTACAAAATCAGTTATCAAAAATGCTTGGTTAATTCCTAGAGTATAGCGGTGTTGCAAAAGTCCTCAACTCAATTGTAATCGCCATTACAATGATGGCTACTCATGAATTGTATTGTTTAGCAATACATTCTGCTGGTGCTATTACTGGATTGGATCAAATTCTTCAATCCTACACAGATGGTCATGATGTAGTATAAAAATTCAAATCTAAATCTTGTTGTTTCGAATCTAATCCATTACCTAAAATTTTCAGAGACTAATCATCAATACAATTAATTGCCTTCGCTACCTCTGCGTAAGTAATGTAGTTCGAGAAAATATTGGAAATACTTCAGTTCTCAAACATACCATGGAGGTTGGTGTTCGAATGAAGGTGATGAGACTAATAGATCATTTCCTAAAGTTTACATTTTTTGGAAATAAATTTCCAAACACATTGATTCAAAAGTAGTTGAAAGAAAAAAAAAATTTTTTTTTCAATTTTTCACGTACTCTCTTACGGGAGAAGGGGTAAAGTGAGAAAATTTTTCTTTCAACTACTTTTTAGTCAATCAGTAATTAAAAAATTTTTTTTTTCAGACTGACCCAAATTTTATGGAAATTATCATGTCTTGTTTGGCTTACATGACGTTACGCTGTCCGTGTCCTACTGCTCAGTTTCTCAGTGAGAAGGGTGTCCCAATGACTTTAGATATTATGAAAAAACATATGGGGAATCCTGATGTGCTTGTAAGATCAAATGTCTCTTAGTATTATGGAGAATTATAATTATTATAATTAGTTGTTACGTTTTACCGTTATACAGAAAGGATGTTGTTTGTTGCTACGGAACGTCGCCGTTTTGAGTGGAAAGGTTGGTATGTTGAATATTTTGGAAGCGGATGGTGAATTCGTACTGAGACAAGTGATGCAAAAACATGAGAAATTAGCTGAAAATCATGTGAAACCTGCCTTACGTGATTTAGGCTTTGAAGTGGTGTTTAAAAAAGATAATGGGATTGTACCACAGCACTTGGATCCAAAAGTTCGAGCAAGATTGGAATCCACCTCTTACATTAGTAGAAACCCACCAAAATAAGTTATCCTCATCATCAGAAACTAACAATCGGTCTCAGTTATTTTCATTCTAAAACTAACAACGACCTAATGACAATGGAAGTTTTCATAATCTAAAAAAAAATTTGAAACATAAATTCAACAATACACTAAAACTTTCTTGTTCTTCTCAATTGTACATTTTGTTTTCTTCCAAGATGAGTTACCCTTTTCCAATATTCCTGTGAATCATATTCGAGCTCGTTTAACGGTAGAGGTTTACCTATAGCATAAAAGAAAGGTGTATTCAATGAGCTTCATTTATAATATCGGATAAGATTGAATTAGTGCTCAATGATTCTGATATTTTATGTTTTCCTGGGCACAATCAATCATATTCACTTGTTCTAATTGAACTGAGGCTGGTGGTAAGTAAGATAAGAATTTGTTAATAAAAGAGCAGCCAATTAATCATTGTAAAAATCAAATTACCAGTCCTCATATTCCAAAGCCAATCTGGGTATTCTTCATCACTTTTTAATTTTTCGTCTTCACCTGTCTGGGTCAAACAGGAACCACAAACAAAATTGACCAGTTTGTTTGGATCTGACTCAACTGGAACCACTTTCTTCTCAAGAGTTGGACCACCTTTTCCCAATTTTTTTTTTCCTCCAAGTGCAGATAAACCTAAAACCAAATTATTTTTAAAATTAATATCCGAAAGGAAACCTTTGTAAATTATTTTCGAATTACCTCCGGTGATGGGAGCAGCTTTGGCGTAAAAACGTAAATGACTGCTTGTTTTCACAACGGTTTCTAAAGGTAGTATACGTGACAAGTTACGCAATGACATGATTTGTAAACAAAATAATTATGTGTTTGTTAGCAGTGGTGGGTATGAGGCACAGGTGGGCGATTTGGGTACGGCGTAACTCCATACCCGTACCTTAACAAAAAATATCTTGCCGTACCGTGACCGTAACCTAAAGGTACGGAGTATCGCCGTACCCCGTATCTTAAGAAATAAATATTGCCGTACCTTAGGCGTATCCCTACCTTAAGGAAAAATTTTTGCACGTATNCGTAACCTAAAGGTACGGAGTATCGCCGTACCCCGTATCTTAAGAAATAAATATTGCCGTACCTTAGGCGTATCCCTACCTTAAGGAAAAAAATTGATGCGGTACCTCGCGCGTATCCGTACCTTAAGGAAAAATTTTTGCACCTTTCGTAACCGTACCCGTACCCCGTACCCCGTACCTTAATGGAAAAATATGAAAATATTGCTAAAATCGTTGAGATAAGGATGACCAACTGTCATTAGATTATTTATAAATATTTATGTAACTATTTATACTTAGTAATTGTTTATTTATTATTACAAAATTTAAGACATGTTATATTTACACAACTAAACAAAGTGCCATGAGACCCCTTATTTGACAACAAGGGATCTCTTATTGGAGTTGGGATCTATGATTGTGTTCGTAGATTGACTCATTCCGGTTATCCGGTTTTAATAGCTACAATTGAAAGTGAACCGTGGAAGACGATCAAACTAATGAATGTGATTGATTAAGAATCACATGTGGAACTTAAGGGAGCTCAACTGTTGAGAAGGTTGGTCTGAGGTTGAGGGAGTAGAATTTCTTAACGGAACACAGATGAAAATAACGGGCTAGGTACCCTCTGCGCACCTATTGGTATTTCAAGCGGCGAACCCGCATTATCACCTCAAAATTACTTCATTAGCGAACCCGCACCTGCATGCGCACCATCCCAAAAACAAGTATTCTCACCCGTACTCGCACACTACAAAAATGAAACCAGTACACTCGCACCCGCTCCTTAACAGTAACATCATCATCGCAAGCGCACGTGCGATTTGCGCCGTACGCGCACAATGTGGGGTGCGCCCAAAACTTACATCCGTGGTGGAAGTTGACATTTTTTCGAAAAAGTAGTAACGGAAAGAATGTTTTCAGGTGTGAGAGATTGGGCGGAAATTTGTCGACCTGTGGCAGGAGCGATTTTTTACATTAAAAATATCTTTAGTGGCTTGTTAGCTAGTGTAGTCGCTCCCGCTTTTTACATTCCAGGAGCGACGGTGCTTTGTTTAACTGAAGAGAGAGCGCTAAAGCTATGTTTTACTGAAGAAATGAGCCTTAAGTCCTGGATTCCGTACACAACGCTGAGCGATGTTTAAAAATTTCTAGCATTGAGAGCAAATTTTTGAGCGGTTGAAGATTTAGGGAGCGGGATGTGGCAGCGGTAGCTCTTTCATGCTCCACCTGTGCTTAGAATGTAATTTGGTAAAACAAGAGAGCGACAAAACAAAAGACGCCTCAGATGAAACGTGAGGGAGCTTCCAATCTGGCTTCTTCGAATTGTAGAGCACTCACAGGTCCGCTCCCACATCCTCAAAAAATTATCGTCCCGTTCTTTTGCACAAACAATCGCACATAACAGAAACAAAAATCCGGTCTCCGCTCTTGCTCCTCTGAAAAACCATTTGCTCACTGTTCCGCTCCCGCTTCCTTTAAAACCGGACATTTATGCTCCCTCTAGTAAATGAAAAAAAAAACTAGAAAAGTTTATCCAATGTTCGAATTCCCTCTCGTAAATAGTTCTTAAGAAATTAATACAAAACATCTGTCAATTAGGTACAGCGTACCTCCGTACCTTCAGCTTAACATGCCGTACCGTACCCGTAACCGTAACCTTAAGGTGCNTCCCTCTCGTAAATAGTTCTTAAGAAATTAATACAAAACATCTGTCAATTAGGTACAGCGTACCTCCGTACCTTTAGCTTAACATGCCGTACCGTACCCGTAACCGTAACCTTAAGGTGCGGCGTATCTCCGTATCCCGTACCTTTAGAAATTAAATCATCCGTACCTTAAGGAAAAAATTGGGGCAATACCGTAACCGTATCTTAGGTATGGGGTACGCCGTAGGTACGACGTACCTGCCGTACCCAAATCGCCCACCTGTGGTATGAGGGTGATCAGTTAAGTTAAGTTGCGGCTTTTAAAATTTTCAAAATCTCCCAGTTAAGTTATCCAGTTATTGAAAATTGAGAAATATACAGTGATGGGCACCCAGTCCAGTTATTCCAGTTAACTGGACTAAACTTAACTTAACTTAACTGGAGAGGTTTTCAAAAGTTTGAAAAATTGAACTGAACTTAAGTTGTTGGAATTGGTTGGAACTTGAAAACCTGTAAAACTTAACTTAAGTTCACTGGAAGAGGTTTTGAAAAATCATGAACTGGACTGGACTTAATTGGATGGGTTTTGAAATATAAGCTTAACCAGTTAACTTGTTGGCTCAGCGAAATTTGAGTGGATGGGAATGGAATTGGATGGAAAACAGCTGGCTGGTAGAGAACATGGAAACCCCTAAGTGATTTCGAGAAACGGAATCACTAACTCTTTATTTTATAGAAAGATATAAAATAACGGAGTTCTTCTACCAGAATTCTGCGTGTATAAACCGCTTAAACCGCAAAAAAAATTATGGAGCAGGTTATATACGAGAAGGAATTATCAATACATTTTATTTAATTAGAAAATAATTAAAAATATAAAAGAATATTTAAAGAAAAGTTAATTCAAATTAATTCCATTATCCCATCCGTCGAACTCATTGCCAAACATCAGATTCCGGGCCACTCTCAATTTCTATTGGTTCCACACACTTCCTCTTGATCTACATCCATTGGCTCAAAGCTAATATCATATTACCAAATTCACTAATGATGCCCAACGCTGAGAGTGGGGTGGAACGTTCACCCATTTTCTTTACGGAGTATCCCAATGTCGGTCAGAGAGGTATAAAGAAGTTTAGCTTCCAAGAAACAATAGATTTACGGGCACATTTCTAATGAAAGTAGCCGCTTTTACGGGCATGTTCCTAATTACCACTTTGCGTAAGCCAAGTTACTAGTTATGTTCTAAACTTTACCACTAACGGTTCTGCAGAAAAAAACTACAACTTGCACTTTGTGAGTTGTTTAGTAAGGGCAAGTGAGGTCGAGACCTCACTAACCCCGTACAACTACTCAAACAGTTGATAACTCTTTATTAATTAAAACTATTTCAAAACTTACTTTTTATGAACATTTGAAGTACTTTCTGCTCCGAAAATATATCAAATATTTTTAATTATTGTAGTTTGCAGTTACTCTTCTTTCAGTTTCTTATCCTACTTCTACTTAACATTAGTTGCCGCGAAGTGTTAGGTACTAGCACTTGAGGGGTTGGNTTCTGCAGAAAAAAACTACAACTTGCACTTTGTGAGTTGTTTAGTAAGGGCAAGTGAGGTCGAGACCTCACTATCCCCGAACAACTACTCAAACAGTTGATAACTCTTTATTAATTAAAACTATTTCAAAACTTACTTTTTATGAACATTTGAAGAACTTTCTGCTCCGAAAATATATCAAATATTTTTAATTATTGTAGTTTGCAGTTACTCTTTTTTCAGTTTCTTATCCTACTTCTACTTAACATTAGTTGCCGCGAAGTGTTAGGTACTAGCACTTGAGGGGTTGGNTTTCAGTTTCTTATCCTACTTCTACTTAACATTAGTTGCCGCGAAGTGTTAGGTACTAGCACTTGAGGGGTTGGCAACATAAACTCTAGTTGTACGCAGGCCACGCACACTGGACTAAAAGTAAAGTTGCCGATTTCATTAGAAATACCAAAGTTATGGATAGTACGCCGTCTTACTTTACTAACACTACCTATAGCGCTAGTTTCGTGGCACTCTCTGTTTCAACTGAAGTAAACTATCTTGGCACAATTATTGACTCGACCGTTTACGGGCATATCCCTAATGACCACTTTTCGTNAACTGAAGTAAACTATCTTGGCACAATTATTGACTCGACCGTTTACGGGCATATCCCTAATGACCACTTTTCGTAAGCCAAGTACTAGTACGTACTAAGCTTACCACTAACTACTAAGGTAGTCTGCAGAGAAACTTACAACTTACACTTTGTGAGTTGTCTAGTAAAGCGTAAGTGAGGTTGAGACCTCACTTACACCATACAACTACACATAAACAGATGATTTATAATAATAAATCACCCTTAATTAATTTAAAATTATATCAAAACTTACTGTTTATGAATATTTGAGGAATTTTCTGGTCCTAAAATGCATCAAATATTTTTTGATTAATTATTATAATTTGCACCTACTCACGTCTTCAGTTTCTTATCCTATATCTACTTAACTTTAGTTACCGCGNACTCACGTCTTCAGTTTCTTATCCTATATCTACTTAACTTTAGTTACCGCGAATTGTTAGTTGGTACTAAGACTTGAGGGGTGGGCAATACAAACTCCTATCTTAACATGTAGTTGTACGAAGGCTACGCACACTGGACTAAGGAAAGTTGCCGATTTCATTAAAAATAACAAAGTTAGGTAAGCACGCTACCTTACTTTACTAACACTGCCGATAGTGCTAGTGAAGTAAGAGTGGCTACTCTCATTAGGAATGTGCTCGTTAGCTCGAGTGCTCACTCTACTCATTTCCAACTCTAATGTTGTTTTATAGCTAGATCATACTACACTTAGATGGGATTTAAATCCATGGTAGACGATTTATAATCTATGGTACGTACCATGGATTTAAATCCAATGTTAGCGATTTATAATTTATGGTGATGACGTCGTATCATAGATAATACTCCCAAACCATGTATTATAATACATGGTATTTCTGNTTATAATTTATGGTGATGACGTCGTATCATAGATAATACTCCCAAACCATGTATTATAATACATGGTATTTCTGCGCAATTGACCCAGTGATCCCAGACCTTCGGAAAATGTTTTAAATGAAACTTTGAGCAATTACTTTCAATTTGGTCTTTGCAGAATTGAAATAAACCCTTTCGTTCTCGAGACATTCGAGTTTAAAAAAAATCCTCTTCTCTCCTTAACCCATTGAAACCTCAAGATGGACCAAATTTAGTCAATGGTTTTTAATTTACCTAGGAAAATTAGTAAAACATTTCACACACTATCGACCTCTAGTCGATTCCTCAAGTTTGACATCCACGTCTAAGCCGAACCCAAAACCGTCANTTATAATTTATGGTGATGACGTCGTATCATAGATAATACTCCCAAACCATGTATTATAATACATGGTATTTCTACGCAATTGACCCAGTGATCCCAGACCTTCGGAAAATGTTTTAAATGAAACTTTGAGGAATTACTTTCAATTTGGTCTTTGCAGAATTGAAATAAACCCTTTCGTTCTCGAGACATTCGAGTTTAAAAAAAATCCTCTTCTCTCCTTAACCCATTGAAACCCCAAGATGGACCAAATTTAGTCAATGGTTTTTAATTTACCTAGGAAAATTAGTAAAATATTTCACACACTATCGACCTCTAGTCGATTCCTCAAGTTTGACATCCACGTCTAAGCCGAACCCAAAACCGTCANATTTCACACACTATCGACCTCTAGTCGATTCCTCAAGTTTGACATCCACGTCTAAGCCGAACCCAAAACCGTCACTAGATCGACTAGTCGGTTTCGGTTTTGGTGAAGTTCTCGAAGATAAATTCAAAATCTATACAAATGCAACTTAATGTTAGTAGCAAAATTAACATAGTTTCTATTCAGAGTGCAAACACTAAATCCGTTTTGTACTGTGGGAGTTCTGTATCGTCAGGTGTGTAGATGTGAGGAGACTCGTAATCTCACTGTAGCCAAGCTAGGCTCTAATACCCAGGGTCAATAAGTATGAGTTAAAAACTCTCCTGTGAGATAAGGAGACCCATGGTCCAGTGTAGAAATACACAGGCTACTCTACTTTTTGACTCATTTCCCACATAAGATGGCGAGCAGAATCCCGGTTCGAGTCTCCCCAATCTCAAGACTTTTTCAAGGTCTTCCAGGGTTCTCACTTCGTTAGTTAAGTTATCTCTTTAGTTGTAAATAATCTCTGTAATTGTAAATAATCCTTGGCGTTGAATTTCCGCCATCTGCCGAACTAGTTTAATTAAGGTTAGTTGTACTGAGTTAGAGGATACAGTGGACTCTTGATAGTGGACACTGGAGGTCCAGTGTTATTGGGAAGGGGGGTTCTGTGGGAGTTCTGTATCGTCAGGTGTGTAGATGTGAGGAGACTCGTAATCTCCATGTAGCCAAGCTAGACCCTAATACCCAGGGTCAATAAGTATGAGTCATAAACTCTCCTGTGAGATAAGGAAACCCATGGTCCAGTGTAGAAATACACCGGCTACTCTACTTTTTGACTCATTTCCCACAGTACATTGGTAAATTGAAATATTTCGACAATTTCTTTGTTTTAACACGTGTTTTTCGACAAATTTTTTATATTCGGACCTGTTTTTCGGTCGACTTTTTTATTTTCACATGTATTTTTCGACGAATTTTAATAAACACACATGTTACTTCGGCAATAACAAATTTAACTCCTAAGTAAAAACACATTATTTTTATTCAGCTTAAAGAATATTGATTTTTCATGTAATGTGGAGTAATTTATTCCAACAAAAAGCCATCATATTTATGGTCAAATTAGTATCATTATAAAGACACCAGAATGACATCATTCAACAATCCTCTAAAGATAATCATTCTTATGATCAGGTAGAGTGCTATCTGTGGAAATCAGGTGTGTTATTGCTGACGACCAATAGCACGCAGCTGTGATATTCATTTGAGACGTCATATGAACGTCATCCAGATTGTTGTCTGTTCATCATTTTCAGATTTATGGTTTGCTGGGATATGTTTACATGATATGTATTATTTGCAGCCATCTAGAGGTCAAGCGATTGAAACTAACGCCTTTACAACATTTTCTAAAGGTCAATTCCTACTCGGATGCAAAATTTCATCAAAATCTGACAGGAACTTTTAAATTATTATATATTTGGATTGCCTTTCTAAACAATTCACGTGTCTTACGAATTACTCGTTCTGCAGAAATGAACAATTCAACTCAATTCAATTTAATGAAAAATCTAAAACTGAAAGTGAGTAAGTGGTTTTTTAAAGTTTAGTAACTTACATGCTATTTTTTCCTAATTTCTTTAATTTCCTAACATGTTTTCCGGGAAATCGTTCCCAATTATAGGTTTGGTCTTCTATACATTGAATCACATATAACATTTTCAAAAGCCTTATCATCATTTATACATAATAAAGTTGTGTGCCAAGCAAATTTTTATCAGTTTTGTGTTTAAGATAAATTAATCTAATTTTTTTCAAAGCAAATGGCCAAATCTTGACTAGATACTTTGAATCAATTTACAAGTGGGAAAAATTAGTCTAACCATTATAGCCCCTTCCTACGGACTCAACCTATTCTTCCGGCAAATGTTCCAATTTGCAAACTTTATACTTCATGATGGAAACATGTACAGTTACTCAAGAGTTGAATCGGATTCTACTACTAGTAGAAGTACTTCTTGTTCTTACCATATTAATTGGGAATTCACTAGTCATTTTATCTATCCTATTGATAAAAATTTTGAGAAAACCTAGGAACTATCTTCTACTTTCACTTGCTATTGCGGATTTTCTAGTTGGAACTTTAGTGCTCCCGTTTAAAATTTTATTAACAGGGAGTTGTGGTGTAGGTGTATGGGTGGCAAAGTCTGGCAGTTGCTATGTCCTCATACCAATAGCAGGTAAATAAGCCCCTGATTCATACTTATCGAGTACACAGTAACTGTGTCATTCAGTTGCTGACAAGGATAACCAAAATAGAAAAAAATTATTTCAAAAAGTGTTAAAAAAATTGAAAAAGTGGAAAGTTAAAACAAATGTTTTAAANCAAAATAGAAAAAAATTATTTCAAAAAGTGTTAAAAAAATTGAAAAAGTGGAAAGTTAAAACAAATGTTTTAAAACCTTGGAATTGCTGGGCGTTACTGTTTTCCTATATTAAGTAATGCCTAGAGTAAAGTCGAACTTTCTATTTCACTTCCTCATTGAACTTCACCATCACGTTCAACACTACTTTACTCCACTTTGAGGTTTTAAAGTATAGTTTTCACTTTCACTGTGAACTTTCACTACGCTAGGAACTTCTTTTCTACTTTGCTGTGTGTCAAAGTTAAGTCCGACGCAAAGGTGTTTGGTGAGGTCCCACCTGATTCTTTCGTTTGAAGTAAATTTTTTTTACAATTGGACAAACCAGTTTATAAAATAGTTCCAGCAAGTAGTAGAACGCTCTTGTTTCTTTTTAAATTCCGGAAGAAGTGGGTTAGAAATTCTAAATTATACGTCTCAAGGACATTTTAGAAAAGAAATATAAAAGGAAACATTCTAATTAAAACCACAAAATACTAGCTGTAATAATTCAGAACAAAATAACATTTGAATAAAGTTTCATGAGTGTTTTGACGAATAGTGGAAGGAAAATCTGTCCCAAAGTTCATGTCTGTCCTTGTTCAAAATCTGTCAAAGTACTCATGAACTTCACTACCAACTTCACTTCCAAAAGTAGAACCATGTTCTACTTTCAAAAAAGTGTCAAGTCCGTGCTCATGAGCAAGGAGTGATAGTGAAGTGAAAAACTATATTTTGATGATGAGGAAGTGAATTTCACGACTAGCACGGCATGAGTAAGTGAAAAAGTATCACTACCGACTATACTTTAGAGAACGTGAAGAGGAAGTGACAAAGTGATGAGCAACGTTGTGAGGATGACGTGATTGTGATTAATTATCGTGAGTGACGACTCTACTTTAGGCATAAACGAATATTTTTGCGGAATCACAAATGTTGTGCTATAAAATTACATTCTTCAATTTTCAAAGTCAAGATTGAATANCGAATATTTTTGCGGAATCACAAATGTTGTGCTATAAAATTACATTCTTCAATTTTCAAAGTCAAGATTGAATAAGTTTTATCCTGTTTTGCCACATAGTTTGGCAGATGGCTCAGCTGGCTCAGAAAAATTCGCTTTCTTAATAAAAGGCAATCAGTAGCGCTTGAACAAATCACCCATAATCAGTATACTACGGATTGTTGCTAACTAAATCTTGCATGAATTTGATACACTCAACTCTCGGAGCTTATTTAAATTCCAATTTATGAAATTTGATGGCAATTAATGAATATTTTTTAATAAATTTTCGCGTTTTAAAAATAAAAAAGTATTATGAAATATATCTGGGAATGTTACTAAACTGCGCACTTTTCGGGCACCTTTGCTCCGGAATAGATGTACATTTTTCAATATAATCGTAATGTTAAATAGGTGCACTAAAATTTTTTTAGGTTCAATAACGACCATCTATGAAGGTGCGCATGGATGCAAAAAGGAGCGCAGTTCAGTGACAGGTTGATTTTTGTGGATTTTTTAAAGACATCTTTTTAACGTAATTGTTCAAAATATTCTATAAATTGCACTGAAACAAATAACTACTTTCTAGATTTATAAAAGTAGTATAAGTGATGACATGACTTCGGGCGTATAACTGATGAAATATTCTGTAACTTTATTCGGTTAGATTAATCTAATTTTTAAGGCAGTTACTTTTTAATTTTTAAGAATATTTTACAGCGTTGTTATTTAATTTTTAGTAATATTTTTACTTAGTAAGAGTTTTTAGCTTTTTAGCAATATGTTTGCCATTTATTAGTCGAAAAGGGTTTATGGCCTCAACATTTTTCTCAATTTATTTAAATCTTTGCAAACTATTTAGTTGTTTTTAGCAAAAATTTTGTTTTAGAAAATTTTATTCTTTTTATAAACTAGATTTTTGTCTGTTTTTAAGCAACATATTTAGGATTTTTAGTCAAAAATTTACGCAATCATTTTCTAAAAACTAGACAATATGCAGTTTAATCAAATAAATGCCTTTTTTTTTTAAATTACAAAAAAAGTTGACACCATTCGACGATATCTGTTGCTCGAGATTCAGATTACTTTGAGGTAGACAACCAGGGGTGGAACTGGAAGTGGAAATAAGTGCATTTAGTTGTTTTTGGTTATTAACAATTTGTGTTTTTCCAGTTGACATTTTATGCTGCACTGCCTCTATTCTTGGACTCACACTGATAGCTCTAGATTGTTTTGTTGCAATCTCTTATCCACTTGAATACAAGACAAAAGTCACAAGAAAAAAGATTCTTGTTGCCATTTGTTTCATATGGGTAGCATCCATTTTGGCTGCATTGCCTTATTGGTCTCTCAATGAAATACGTCGAGAACTAATCATCAGCTCCTNTATTGGTCTCTCAATGAAATACGTCGAGAACTAATCATCAGCTCCTATGTAGTCTCTATATGCGTCGAAAGACAATCTGATTGGTTAAACGAATTTACGTATTTTGAAAATGTTGTGTGGTTGCAAAAAAAATTTTTTTTTTTTTTTTGAATTTTCATAGGAAACGCCTGATAATTATAATCCTTACCTTTTACTTACCACTTTGCTTGNTATGTAGTCTCTATATGCGTCGAAAGACAATCTGATTGGTTAAACGAATTTACGTATTTTGAAAATGTTGTGTAGTTGCAAAAAAAAAATTTTTTTTTTTTTGAATTTTCATAGGAAACGCCTGATAATTATAATCCTTACCTTTTACTTACCACTTTGCTTGNTTTTTTTTTTTTTGAATTTTCATAGGAAACGCCTGATAATTATAATCCTTACCTTTTACTTACCACTTTGCTTGATGATCTTCATGTATAGAAAAATTTGGGCTATATTGCGTATGCAAAAGAGAAGAGAACGTCAGGGAACACAACGGCTTCCTCTACAAAATAACAGAATATTTGGATGTGAGCACTGTGCCATGTGAATTTTCTTTAAATATTTTTTAAATAATAATTTGTATATTTCCTTAGGTCGAGTTTATAGAAAATTGCTTCATGAATCCAAAGGATGTACAATTTTAGGTGTGATTATGGGAATGTTTATCATTTGTTGGCTTCCCTTCTTTAGTCTTTCAGCTATTGTGTCAAGTTGTGAACTATTTGGTAAAGCGTAGTAATATAATTATGAGTTTTAAATTGTTTAATTATACATTGTGTTTTTTTATTAATCTGAACACTAGGAAACGAAAACAATAATTTAATTTAAAAAATATGAGAGGTTATTTGTCTGAGAACTGTGAATTATACAAAATATACGCAAAATTTCTAAATTCTAAACAAGATGCTTAAAATGACCACCTTCAGTATGTAAGGAATAGCCTAAAAGGCCGTAAACAGCCCGTTGAAAATTTTCAAGCAGTGAACCAGAGCTGTCTGGCGGGCATTTAAGATACACTGTTCNGCCGTAAACAGCCCGTTGAAAATTTTCAAGCAGTGAACCAGAGCTGTCTGGCGGGCATTTAAGATACACTGTTCTTTGATGTTGTCTGATTTCTNGGCCGTAAACAGCCCGTTGAAAATTTTCAAGCAGTGAACCAGAGCTGTCTGGCGGGCATTTAAGATACACTGTTTTTTGATGTCTGATTTCTGGCTAAAGGCTTCATGCTTCACATATCGCCACTTTAAAAAATTCAATGAAGTAAAGTCTGTGGCCAGATACTTGGTCTTCTGCGACCAATCCAATAATAAAGAAACGCATTGTCCAGAAATTGGCTGATAGCTATTGACCAATGAGCAGGAGCTCCATTTTGAAGAAAGTTTTTCCGCATCACCAGCGATCTCAGTTACTGCAGGACCAAATAATTCCTGAAGTACTTTATCGTAATTATTTCCGTTTATATGCTCTTCGAATAAGAATGGTTCAACGACTCGATCCTCAAGTATCCTATTGAAACCTTTAATTTAGATAAATTTTGATTTTTGGTATTGATCATCCAATGTGAGTTTAGATTAGCCCAATAACGGAAGTTTTTGGCTATTTTATTATAAAGAAGGTTGCTTTGTCAACAACACAAGTGTTGAGAAGAAGATTTTGATCATTGTTGACCATGTTCATAACAGTTTAACAGAATTGAGATGTTCTAAAACGGAAATCAATTTTATAGGGCGGAGGTTGCTTCCCTTTAAGATGGTGTTTAAATTATAGACTAGAAAAGAGTGTATTTTACTGCCATCTATGAGTTTTATATAATTACATTTGACGAGTTAAGAAAACTTTTTTAGATAATCTTTTCCTTTTTTTTTGAAGGTGTGGTTTTTTGTCCGTTTANATTTGACGAGTTAAGAAAACTTTTTTAGATAATCTTTTCCTTTTTTTTTGAAGGTGTGGTTTTTTGTCCGTTTATGGTTTTTCGACACTTTTTTAGATTGTTAAGTATTCTGGTTTTTTTAAGAATAAAAGAGTGATTGCTAGGTTTGTGGAAGAAGTGGAATATCGGTCGATCTCTGTCAATGAATCTTGAGTTAGTTCGTTCTGCCGGGTAGGGGAATTGGACTAATACATTCTACAGATGGTATGAATGAATGACTTTGACATTTCAACAGCAATACTAACTATATTTAAGGTGACATGCGACAGGTGACATTTGCTTAAGCGAAAGAAATGACAATTGAAAATCCTAATATTGATATATTCAATCAAAGTTTTATAAGTATGGTAAAAAGAATCAAACCTGTCGATTGAAAAAAATATCATGTCAATTTTGTTCTGAATCCTTTTACATTTTCTTGACCTCCAAACAATTCGTTCTTTCTTTTGGCCCTTATAATTTCATTGGTAGACGGAATTGCAAGATCGGTCAAAGACCTGATTAAAATTTTACGGTTTTACGATAAATATTTGTTTGTTAATTAATTTACACCATTTCAACTTTTTGAAGTACAGTAAACGCACCATAACTAATCTCGGAAAAGAAATCACAGGATTTGGTAAAAATATGCCAGAATTGTCGATGATCAAAGAATTGTTCAAAANTAATCTCGGAAAAGAAATCACAGGATTTGGTAAAAATATGCCAGAATTGTCGATGATCAAAGAATTGTTCAAAATACGAGCGAAAAATGAGTGGAGGGAAGATTAATGATCTGTGCCAATTAACTTAATCCCTCCTTATTTTATCANTGTGCCAATTAACTTAATCCCTCCTTATTTTATCATTTGAATTATGTTAATTTTCATCGATACCAGATTAAAGTTATTTTTTGCAACATGTTTAGAATTTTGAAATTATTTTAAAGTCGTGATAAAAGTTCACACTTCTCAGAATCTTTGTTTTTAATTAAATTTTTGTTCACGCTTCCTAGTGTAAAGTTTAAAAAAACGCACTGTATTGGAAGATTTCAATTTTCATTATAGGATTACAAATTACTCCAGCACCGTGGGTCTATGAATTTGTAATTTGGCTAGGCTATTCCAACTCCTGCGTCAACCCATTTGTGTATACCATGTTTAGTAAAGAGTTTAGGCATGCATTCAAGCAGATCTTGCAATTCAGATGTAACAATTTAAGTTCAAGAAAAACTCACATTAATTATTAACCTATACAACGTCAAATGAATCTAACTCATGGTCAAAATTCGTCTAGAAGACATCTGCCTACAAAAGAAAAGTCAGAGCAATAGCAACTGGAATTCAAATAAATATTTTCTTTTCCCCTGCCCATTGTAAATAGTATAAGGTATATAGTAATCTATACTTCTACTGTATATTACTTTCGGTTGTAGATAATACACAGAGTATAAGTATTGGTTTAAATTTGTGAGAAAAATAACTTTTTAAGTAGTCGATCAAAAGCAATACCTTGAATTTGAATTGTTTGGTATGGATTAAGTTCAGGTTATCGGCGGGGGACGGGTAATAGACTGATTTTCGCGCATGTTTAAATCTGTGGGTAATAGGCGAGAAATTATTATACTGAGTATAGTATAATACTTTGTATACACTTTGTAAAATATAATTTAGTACTACAAGTACATTGTAAATAAAACACAACTCATTCAAATGTCTTCAGTGCACATACAATGCACACGTACAATGTACACGTACAATCAGCCCATACAATGCATACGCACAATGCTTACTGCAAATATAAGCGTCAAATCTTCTGCAAATATTTATTGCCTAATTATAGCACTTATCTGGCGTGTATTATGTGTGAATACAATGTGCACGCACTATGCGCAAATATAAACTTCCACCTCGCACGTATTATATGTACGTATAATACGGACATACAATGATCACTGCGCGTATTAGTGTGTACTGCGCAAATTCAATGTTTGCTACCCATATATAAACATCCACTTAACACGTACAATACACAAGTACTATACGGATGCATAATGCGCTCAACACTTTTAAGTGTTCGCTGGACACTTACATGCTAATTGTGTACATAAAGTACTATTATTGGCATATAAACGTCTTCCGTGCACATAACGCAAAATTCCAGTTTGGGGAAAGCTTTGCAAAACGTACATCAGAGTTGACGGATTCAGTGTTCAAAGAATCACAAAAAACCCGAATTTTGTATTGCCAATTTGCAAAATATGGCAAAATATGTCAAACTGCAAATTTCAAAAATCACTTGCCACATTTTATAACCACTGATTGTATAGTAGACGTGGAGTTCAAAATGTGGCAAGTGACGAAACTTTTTCAATTTTGAGAACACGATTAGCCCCGGGAACAATTTTTGTTTACATTTTCTTTAAATATATGAGATCGATCCTTGTTTATTTACAGCAATTAAGTGGCAAAATGTGCAGCACTGGAAAATTATATTAATTTATATAATNCAAATTCAATGTTTGCTACCCATATATAAACATCCACTTAACACGTACAATACACAAGTACTATACGGATGCATTATATGAGATCGATCCTTGTTTATTTACAGCAATTAAGTGGCAAAATGTGTAGCACTGAAAAATTATATTAAATTTATATAATAAACTTACTGTAACTCTCAGTCTTCAAAAATTTTAAAATGTTACAAACAAAATTTAGTAAAATTATTTTTCCATTTCTGGTAGATTTCTATAAATGTAGTCGTCTTTTTATGACATGTTTACCCCGTTCTGTAAATTCTTTTAGGTAGATTTTTTTCAACGTCCCTTGCTGGTTAACAAGGAGTTAAAGGTATTGGAATAGGATAAACGATAAAGTAGACAAGTTAAAAGTAAAACTAAAACAAAAATTTGTAATTGAATCCCGTAAATATTATGAAGAACGGGGAAAGAGAGACCTTGCATTTTTGCTTATTTTATGTTTTGCAATTTTGCAAAAAATTGCAATCAAAATCTTTTTGCAATTTGCAAACTTTTTCAACTGAAATTCACAATTTTGCAAATACCCATTTTAAACACTGGATATGATTCAACTTTGAACTTCCATCAACTTATTTTGGACAAGAGCCTCGACTAACAGAAGGATTGACCGACCGATCCAGGTTACTTGGAAAATGGAACTAGAGATAAATAGATAGAAAAGCCAAAATCTTACTAGGGACATTTAAATTAACGCTGATAATTCCAAATATAGTTAGTTACGTAGAGAGTTGTAGAAAACTGCAGAGATAAAAGTATTTTGTGATCACCTAGAATCAAAATAGTTTTCAATGAGAAGCACGGTCTCTCTAAATGATTGTTGTGAAATGCCGATTTTATTGATACAGAAGACTTTGACAGAATGTTTGGATTCGCTGTACATAACTGCACATAATTAAAACATTTCTATGATAAATGAACACAAAGAGAGCTTAGTCAAAGGATCAAAACGCCAAAGTTAAAAATTCACGCTTATAAACATAAATATAACGGAGGAGACAAACAGATATATATATACGGAACACAGCGATCGTGTAAACCATTCCTTCTGCACATTTTGAGAGTAAGTTTTTCGCTTATAGAAACGACGTTTAGGTATGATTTAAAAATTCGAGCGAGCTGATCAAGTTGGCAGAATTNTCTCTCTAAATGATTGTTGTGAAATGCCGATTTTATTGATACAGAAGACTTTGACAGAATGTTTGGATTCGCTTTAGCACACATAATTAAAACATTTCTATGATAAATGAACACAAAGAGAGCTTAGTCAAAGGATCAAAACGCCAAAGTTAAAAATTCACGCTTATAAACATAAATATAACGGAGGAGACAAACAGATATATATATATACGGAACACAGCGATCGTGTAAACCATTCCTTCTGCACATTTTGAGAGCAAGTTTTTCGCTTATAGAAACGACGTTTAGGTATGATTTAAAAATTCGAGCGAGCTGATCAAGTTGGCAGAATTAATTAACTTCAACTTATCTACGTGGGATCAATGATTCAAAGAGCTCAATTCTGTTTCTTGAGACAGAATATACCGCTTGAGTAATGTAATTAGGCAGATGATAATCGTCATTCGAAAATAAATACGTAATAAAAAGTGAATCGTAATACTTTCAAAGAATTTTTGGAATGAATGAACGTAAACTCAAACAAAGGGTTACATTCTCCTCCAAGCATTGTGAACAAAAAAACGTCTGTGGATCGGCGGGTTGTTTCCATGTGCAAAAGTGCACATCTAACTTGTTTCCAAATTGATCTGATTTGTGAAATTGTTAGGGGAGCACCTTTCATGTTAATAATCATTTCAGGAACAGGGACTAGGCTGCAGAAGCTTGTTTCCTCACTTAAGCATTCTAGGCTTACTAAAAAAATACATTATGGCACCGAGATGGCTCACATATATAACTCATTCAATTTATGATCCCCGTACCTAGCCAGTGTACCACGTCTATTACAGTAACATTTTTGGAATAGCCAAAATCCAATAAGTAAACAAATGTTAACAAAAACAAATTTTTTCCGCCGCATTGGTCACGGTTAGCCACAGCGCAGACGACGATGTACCGCCATTAGAGATGCAACTCGAGCATGGGCACAACCAAATAGTAAAAAAGAATTTACATGAAAAATAATTTTCTAATTTTTACCACCGAGGCGGTCACGGTCCGCCGAGTTTCGTAGAACTCGGCATGAGTTCGGTAGGTAATTTAACCAAGGGAAACATCTAAAGAGTAAAAAGTATTAACATTCAATAATATTCTTTCCTATTTTTTATTGCCGCGGCGGTATTGTTGCGCTACGGGGCAACGGTACACCGCGTCCAATACGCAAGTTAATCACAAGTTTATGACAAAATCTAAAAGTAAAAAATATTATCATTAAAAAAATTCATCTTAATATTTTACGGTGCATAGCCAGGATCCAACAAAGAAAATTAATCATCAAACAGTAATTTTGTTTAGTTTTTTTAGCACCTCGGCGGTCACTACGCGTCGCGGTGGTTACGGTACACCGCGGATGTTACTACGTCATGGCTAGCACACAAACAAAAAATTCAACACCAATAAAATTTAAATAACTTAAAAACAAATTTTTTTTCTGCTGCAGCGGTCGCGGTGCACCGCGGATAAAACTATGGCATAGCCATAATCGAATTAAAAAAATTTACCATCATAAAATAAATCAAAATACTTTACAGCTTATACTCCCGTGACGGTGTCGATGCGCCGTGGTGTTTACGGTGCATCGACATCGGACGTTTCTATGGTATATGGCCGGAATCCAATAAAAAGCTCAATATAAAAAAAAAATTTTTTTTTACAGTTTCTTATCGCCGCGGCGGCCATGGTGCCTGTGGTAATCACGTTGTACGGCGGAAATTGATATCGCATGACCAGCATTCAATAAATAAATTTGAACGACAATAAACTTTTTTTGAACCGTGACCTCCGCGGCGGTCATGATTCGACGTAGTTGTCACAGTCCACCTTATGGCATTCAATGAAAACAAGTTCAACATAAAAAAATTTTTTTTTTCAACAAGTAATGTTCTTCCACCTGAAAAAAAAGTAAAAGTTTTATCCACCGCTTCGATCAGGGTATACAATGTCACATAGCCTAAGTTTTGATATGCTAAATTCATTGTCGAAAACCATGCAATTTGGTATATCCGTTTTGGAGTAGTAGCCGAACAAACAAACCCGTCCTCACTTTTGACTTTTAGTATAAAAGATGAACACTCATAATGATCTCCACATCTTTCCTTTTCCACTGTTTCCCACAAAATCCAAGGTACCTCTGCTTGGATCCCTCATAAAATGTTTTTCTAACAGTTAGCCCACAGTTTTCAAAGTTTGACCCGGCTTTTCAACCGTACTGATTTATCCGATTTTAACATGTGAAACAATCGTATTCAGACTTGTGGTTTCTGAAACAATTCTACACCTGCAATGATCTCCATGAACTACGCTAATTGTTTATTAGGATGGAGGAAATTATAGAATTTTTAAATGTTTGACAATTTGTCGCGACAAATTTTTCCAAAGAAATAAAAGTTTTTCACGACAATAAATTTCGGATAAATCGAACATAACACAAATATAANAAAAGTTTTTCACGACAATAAATTTCGGATAAATCGAACATAACACAAATATAATCAATTGTTCTTACTACAATTGAGAGGCTAGATTTATCGACAGCTAGCTCTATCCCCTAGAGGCTAGTTGTCGATAACGTAAATCTAAACAGAAATAATTATAAAACAAGAAAATCACGATGAGATTTAATGATGTAATGGATTGAAATTATCGTTTAACGAAGGCGGTTTAATTTAAGTTATAAATAAAAAATTGATAATTTGTCCAAGTTATAGTTCGTCATTTACAATGAAGACTACTTCTGCTATGAGTGAGTGAAATAATCAATGACGCAAAAGTTTCAACAGCAACAAAATTTTTTTTTGTAAAATTTCTATTTCTGTTTATTCTGTTTTGATCTATCACATGATCTATCTACATGTGTATTTTCAATGCTATTTAATCTCTAAAACTCTACACATAAAATCTTGATTTCTTCGCAGATTTGGATTCTACTAGTTTTTCCCTAAAAAGTGATGTATTACACATGCATCCAAGGTTTGGGAAAAGACATCTTACAATTTAAGTCATACTCTTGTTGATTTTTAAATTTTCGAATTTTGAAAATTGCAGAAAAGCACCATCCTGTTTTCCTACTTGTTAATTATTTTTCAGATCAATAAATTATTTGACCTGAAAAACAAAATTTACTTAGCGAAATTTCTTGAATATGATTAACACGGGATTCTCTCCAGCAAACAACAATGGCCAAAATATAACTTATTCGTTCTGTTTTTATAAATTTGTTCAGAAAAGAGTAGAATCGAAAAGTAGCGGCGGGACTCCTAGTTGTAATTTGAAGGTATTTTAATATATTCGTACAAGTTTCCCAGACAGCTTGTCGCTGAGTATTGAAAAGGGGAAGCCTTTTCAAGCCCTGAGTAACTAACGCACGTGTGGGTGAGAAAGAAAGTCAAACGTAACATGAAATATGATATCAGCTAACTCAAATCATATTACAAACTTTATTTAGGTTCCAACCTCCTTTTCGGTACTTTTGGGTTATTCTCTCAATAAGGGTATTTCTATGACATTTCATTCTTGGGAATCCCTACTTCCGATGTAATAATACCACAAAATTATTTTACAAGTAAATCCAACCATAGTACTTACTGAGTCCTAACAAACTATGTTTTAGACCCCTATATTGTATTCAAAATTGCCGGAAAGACACTACAAATAAGCAAAAATGATCTAAAAATGTTACAGTTTACACATGNTATTGTATTCAAAATTGCCGGAAAGACACTACAAATAAGCAAAAATGATCTAAAAATGTTACAGTTTACACATGTAATTTTCATTTTGTAAGTTTTTAAAGGAGTATTATGATAGGACAGAAATAGATTGTGAAATTTCAAACAATAATATAGTTTCTAATAGTTTGATTCCTTGCAAATTTGCAATCCAGGTACTTCCTCTGCCTTCGATTGATAATTTGAAAGAGTTTGATTTTCTAAAGATTATCATTCTTCTCTATAAATTTTTTCAGTTGATCAAAATCTGCTTTAACTAAATATAAATATTGTGATTGAATCACTTTAAAATTAACTGATTTCACAATTTAATACTGTATAATTGAACTGAAATATAAGGTAAGTTTAAGATGTTAACACCAAAACTTTAAAAAATTTTTTAGAAAATATTTAATAATACTCATTCTCCACCGATTTAGCTAAATACTTTAAATTTATTCACATTTTGGTAATGATGCTGCGTAGAACAGAAAAAGTCTAAATACTTGAGAAAATAATCAAAAGGAGAAATAGGTAATTAATTTTATGATGGTGATCCATCTCACTAAATTCTGAATTTCAACTGCGTTTTTGATCTAACATTGCTTTCATAGTGTAGTACAGATTAGAATATTTTAGAAATGTATACGAAATAAAGAATTCTGATATAGTTAAGCCGTTGCGTACACGGTGACCCGTGGCAGAATATCTACGGTGGTTACAAATATTCGACGTTAATATTATTTTTAGATTATCAATTATTATATTATCCCAATAAGCTACTGGTCATCTAGAATCAAAGTCAATATTGAACGTTCGCCACAACCGAATATAGCATACTAGACGCACCGTTGTCGCTGGAGTTTGTTAGGTTAGTCTATAAGAAGCATGACGCGTTAGAAGTAGTATCATCAGTTCCATCCTTCATCCGCATGCGTAACCCCACATTGCATTGTCGTAAATTCTTGGTTCCCTTTGTGTAATATTATTTGAATATTTAATATTTGAAATACTTTTCCATCACTGTTACAAAAACATTTTCCGTTTTTTGAATATAATTAATATTCCAAACATATTACTTCCACAGTCTATGCATTACATGATCTTAGCTCCCGCAATAGAGTGCTTCCGTTTCTAAAAAGTTTGCACAATACTCAATCTTAGATGATGTTCCAATTTGTGNTACTCAATCTTAGATGATGTTCCAATTTGTGAAAAGTGCTTTTTAAACCAGTTCAATTTGCAGCAAATTATGTTTTTTGTTGTTAAAATTTGTGGGTAATATGCGAGGGAATCGGGTAATACAAATTTTTTTAGTATCATTAANCTTCCACAGTCTATGCATTACATGATCTTAGCTCCCGCAATAGAGTGCTTCCGTTTCTAAAAAGTTTGCACAAAACTCAATCTTAGATGATGTTCCAATTTGTGAAAAGTGCTTTTTAAAGCAGTTCAATTTGCAGCAAATGATGTTTTTTGTTGTTAAAATTTGTGGGTAATATGCGAGGGAATCGGGTAATACAAATTTTTTTAGTATCATTAANATGTTTTTTGTTGTTAAAATTTGTGGGTAATATGCGAGGGAATCGGGTAATACAAATTTTTTTAGTATCATTAAAATTCTACATTGAAAATAAAACTTATTTACAAATTATTCCAACAGGTGACTGGTGAGTCTTACAGTCTCAATGTCATTTGCCAATATTTTCCTATATACTTCATATTTCAAAAATAGTCTGGTTTCATTGCTTGGAGAGCGTTATGGTTCCATGACTAGAAAAGCTACTACTATACAAGTAATCGACCACCCTGGTTGTTATGTTTCAAGGCGGGTACCTACATGTCATGTAAACTTGACATGGCTCATTGAGTGGACAAATTGAGGGTTCTTTTAAGCTCCAGATTCAAAAGTTAAGATATTTTGGTAGTATATTTTTAATAGTTATTTAAACCTAAAGGTCTTGCAATTTTAAATGTATTGCACAACTACCCCTTTGTACCTTTCACACCAGTTGTACTTAATTTCATTTGGGATAAGGATTTTAACATCCTGGATCAGAGGGAACAAAAAGATTCAGACTTAAAAAAATAGTTGGACTCTACAGGGTTAAAATTCTGAATCATTCAAATAGAATATATTAAAATTAAAGAAATAAAGTAGATTTCTTGGTTTCTTTGATTCTTTGCGTTAGGACGTGGAAAGGGCCTACTAAATAGAGTATAACTCATAAATCCAACACGTATATTTTTAAAAGTTGAAAAGACTCAAAAAATTTAACGAATGGGCGGACGACGGAGTGACATGTGTTTGGACTTTTTCAATTACCCGTTTCATTCCCTTTCCTCCGCATGATATGATATTTTTGAGAAAAATGACTAGTATTTATTGTTTTCCCAACAATAAGGCCAGGGTTAACATTGAAAGGACTCACTGGGTTTCCGGAAAGGGACTCATGTCTCAAAAATTTGAAATTTAGTGGTTTGTAATTGTAATTCATTTGCTCCCTTTAAAGGCCAAGGCCCAATTTCCAATATCACACCTCTCTGTATAGAAAACAGAGCACGTGCCCTCACACCTCATCTCACACATTTTCAGTTTGTTACATTCAATTGGTACTCCAACATGAGGGTAGGATAATTGGTATGGATAACCAAACATTAATTAATCATCTTTGGTCTTTTTCAATAGACATTTTATACAAGGATGTTATATTTATAGGGTAGTTTGCAGATGCAATCAACGATGTTTTATATAATCTATATGGTGATCATCAGGTTAAGAAATTATTTACATCAAAGTGAGCAGGAGTGAGTTAATGCATGATGATGCAAACCAAAGTACAAGACTGGTAAAGTTATCTAACAAAATTTTTAATTTATTTTTTTCCCAAATGTGTAATTACAAATTCTAAATTATTTCAGAAAAGAGTAATTTTTTGATTCTCGTTCCTAATTACTTTATCGATACACTATGATGTCTTTTGTCATCATGCATCATCATTGCATCACTTTTGCTAATTTCTGGAAAAGTGAAGCAATATATAATACAATGGAGAATAAGACCAACTGTTTCGCACGTTTCAAACGACGTGTTTGGCATGAGAAAATATCTACATAAGAAGCCCGTACATAAGACCTTAATTTGGCGATTCTCCCTAATTTAAATTTAATCGTAAATAGAATTTTTCCTAATCTTCGGGTACGATTAACGAACCATGAATGAACAGTGTATTAAAGTTTTAATTTTGTAGAANGAATTTTTCCTAATCTTCGGGTACGATTAACGAACCATGAATGAACAGTGTATTAAAGTTTTAATTTTGTAGAATTTGGTTAACAATTTGAAGATTCTGTATCTACGGTGGAAAAAATTGGTGATAGATCAGACAACCAGTATTATCGTTAGACTATTGGTTAAAAAAGATAAATTTGTGAAACATTCAAAACTTGAAGTAATGCTAACTTTTAGTTCACATAGCTAACGCTCATGACTAAAGGTCAAACTTAATCCATTCGATGCAATTATTTTGAAGAAAAATCCCCAGTTTCTAATATAGTAATCGCAAAAATTAGAGAAAATTAGAAATAGTATGAAGAAAATTTGTTCAAGTGTTTCATATTCATTTAACAACATTGTTTGTGTCGAGTGATCCGTTATGAGACCACTAGCAGCNATTTGTTCAAGTGTTTCATATTCATTTAACAACATTGTTTGTGTCGAGTGATCCGTTATGAGACCACTAGCAGTCATGTGCGCCTACTGAGCGTATGGGGAATAGTCTATACTTTTAATCTAAATTCATTTTCTGTACGAGAATTACGCAAGTTGCCTTAATCCTCCGAAAATTTCTCTCTTTAACGCTATAAAATTTCCAGTAATACAGGCTAAAAAATTTTTTTGAAACGCTTTTTTGTTACTTTCATCATGTTTTAGAAGCTTGCAATAAAGTGGGACATGACGATGTGAAGTCAAAAGTTTAAAAAATCTGTTTCCTACTTTAGGCAGTAGAATGAAAGTAAACTCATGTCTCGCATTTCCGCTCAACCTGCCCCATATTCCATTCTTAGTTGTCCGATGCGTACTGCGCATGTAAATCCCCACTGCGCATTACACACTAAACATANTTAGGCAGTAGAATGAAAGTAAACTCATGTCTCGCATTTCCGCTCAACCTGCCCCATATTCCATTCTTAGTTGTTCGATGCATACTGCGCATGTAAATCCCCACTGCGCATTACACACTAAACATAGTACTTTGTAGATTGCTGCCGCACCTGACGTCTGATATGGATAAAATTTAATTATGGAATAACTATGGAATGATTATCTATGGAATACTGAACAAAATTTATATATGGTTACCTAAATCGAAATCGTTTAGTTTTAGAAAAGATCTATTTCAAACAAACAAACACTTTGTCTTATACAGGATTAATCAAAGTTGCGTACACTTTGTATCAGAAGTGACTTCTCATTTCATTCTTACTTGAATCAATTTCTGGAAGTTGCTTTTGGTTCAAAATGTAATAAACTTTGGCCAACCCAGTATATGGATAACGAATATAAGGTCAGAATTTTCCATACAAAATTGATGATCTCATGAACTTGCTGCACTGTATTTTATTATAGTCATCCTGTGTAACATAATGTATTATTTAAAACAAAACTTCTTTTTAGATCCTGAGTTTACTTATAATGAGTTTTGTGTTTGTAATCAATTATATAGTTTTTATAAGTTGTAGAATTTATAATAGAAAAACCAGGTCAGTTTAAATCGTTACAAGGTCTTCTTAGGATTTATGAAAGTCATAAAATTGATAGTTTGGCATTATAGTAGACATTTGTGAAGTTAATAAAGTATGAAAATTTATGTAAATTATGAGAATAGTTGACATGGTCAACTCGAAATTCGGTCAAGTGATTGTTTGAGAAATTTCTCAACTGCGGTAAAACTTTGTAACCAAATTGTTTTGAAATTTTATTTTATAGCAAGTATTTGCTTTTAACAATATTTTGACAAATTCTGGAAAAAAACTTTTATTGCTAATTTTAGAATTTTAGGCACTTACAAATTAAATTAAGCCATTTAATTTGCCGTTCTAGAGAAATTACACGATTTTTAATGTTTTTTTTTAAATATTTAGTAAGAAATTGTTCAAAATTTCACCATTGATTTTTTTTAAATACCTGTACCGTGACTTTACTTAATTGCAATAAACTTCCTTCTTGTAGTTTGTATACAAAATCTAATTACATAAACTTATTTTTTTGAATTAACACATATTTTTGGCATTTTGGTTAATAGAATCTTTTTGTTTTAATTTTTATTACTTATGTTTTCCGATTAAGTATACTTCGAAACAATTACATAATGATAATAAAATTCTATATAACTGATTTCAACAATTATTTGACCGATTGTATCTCTTTATTTAGCACTAAAAACACATGTTTTTAAGAATGTATGTAATTATCCAAAGGAAGATCATTTCTTAGGATTTTAGATCTATGTGCTAAGTAAAGTAACTATGTTTTTATATATTGACAATACTGACATAAGTCAATATCTTAACATCTCATAAACGAAAATCCGTACAAATTTAAGGAAATATGGAATTTGAATCAATAAAATCAATTTGAAANTTTGGCATTTTGGTTAATAGAATCTTTTTGTTTTAATTTTTATTACTTATGTTTTCCGATTAAGTATACTTCGGAACAATTACATAATGATAAATAAAATTCTATATAACTGATTTCAACAATTATTTGACCGATTGTATCTCTTTATTTAGCACTAAAAACACATGTTTTTAAGAATTTATGTAATTATCCAAAGGAAGACCATTTCTTAGGATTTTAGATCTATGTGCTAAGTAAAGTAACCATGTTTTTATATATTGACAATACTGACATAAGTCAATATTTTAACATCTCATAAACGAAAATCCGTACAAATTTAAGGAAATATGGAATTTGAATCAATAAAATCAATTTGAAANTTAACATCTCATAAACGAAAATCCGTACAAATTTAAGGAAATATGGAATTTGAATCAATAAAATCAATTTGAAATTACTAATATCTAGTTTCAAAAAAATCTAATTTTAATTTTAATATTCCATAATTTCTACGCTTGCGTAGTCATATATGGTTGTTTTCGCAGCATTTGTTACTAATTGTACTCCTTTTTGTTTCATTAGATGTAGACACATCATTGAATCAAATATTACATTATAATCAACAAATTGTGTCGCCAGCTTAAGACAACTTTATACTTCAGTAACTTGTTGTACATACTTCACATATAGAAATTGTAGTATTCTAACTTCTCACAAAAATACCGTTACGTAACCAAACAAAACAATATAAAGTTTAATATAAATTTCGATTATATTATCAGTAGAGAATGGTTAATAGTAGTAGAATATTTGAATTGATACGTATGTCTGTCACTTTGCGTTTGTCCGTCTCGAAACGCAAAACCTTAGTGGTACTTAGCATAATTTAGGAAATCACAGACATTCAAATATAACCGTCTATGGCTGAATTCTGCAAAATCATTAAGGTTACTGTATTTGTTTTTATGATTTGCGTATTTAGTTGATACCTCAACCACACTTAGATCGTCATTGAGTATTATACAGTTTTGTAGTTGCTATTTTAATTGTAGTTGATAGTCATAAATATAGTCTTAAGTTGATAGTTGTTACCTGCAGTAGCTTCAGATATAATTGTTTGACTATATCAAGTATTATTACCGTAGATATGAGTGTACGAGTTATAGTTTCATGACATTACTTAGTCTACGGATGGTTCAACCGTTGATATGGTTTTTTCTGTCTAAGGTCACCCTTCACCGCCATCAGGCAACTTTCATTTTGTGATCCATGTAATGAGAAAAAGTGAAANTGCGTATTTAGTTGATACCTCAACCACACTTAGATCGTCATTGAGTATTATACAGTTTTGTAGTTGCTATTTTTATTGTAGTTGATAGTCTAGTTACCTGCAGTCGCTTCAGATATAATTGTTTGACTATATCAAGTATTATTACCGTAGATATGAGTGTACTAGTTATAGTTTCATGACATTACTTAGTCTACGGATGGTTCAACCGTTGATATGGTTTCTNTAGATATGAGTGTACTAGTTATAGTTTCATGACATTACTTAGTCTACGGATGGTTCAACCGTTGATATGGTTTCTTCTGTCTAAGGTCACCCTTCACCGCCATCAGGCAACTTTCATTTTGTGATCCATGTAATGAGAAAAAGTGAAAATCGACATTATTTATAGAAATTGGTTCTTTTTATTATTATTCTGTAACCCATTGTTGTCGGAGGAGTGGAACAATGAGCTGAGTAAGAGTGGTGACATGACATGAAAATGGGACAGGGAAAGATGGACACGGTTGGTAGCTTCGGAAAATGAGGGAGGGGCATTGGGAACAATATTTGATATTTTTTTGTCAAACTTTTATGTGCCTTGAATTACAACAATGAAAGACTTTTTTTTTCTGTTCATTTCCCATGTTGTAGTCTGAAAATAATATGATCATGAAATGACGACGACGAGATTAATGTATTTTGATATGGTTTGATGTAAACTCATTTTCTAATTTCCTTTTTAGATGGAATTCGTTTGCTCGGCAGATTTTCTTCTTTTTATCACTCATAGAGTATAAACATAGCGTAATAGACAAAGAGATATAATTGCCTAACTTTGTAGTCAGCTTGACGGGGAATGTGGACAATTGTCTTTAAAAAAAGTTACTCAATTTTACTTTTCTCTTTACTTATTGGCTAACTTCAGATAACTTTAAATAACGTTTTGTAAAATGATCTTTTCGGTACAACATTTTATATTTATACTTCATTGTTATATATACATACAATGCACTTCAGCTTTAAGATAATATATAAGGCCAACTCGGTTACTAGATCTAAATAATTTTAACATGTTTGGACATAACGTAATGCATTTAGCATNGACAATTGTCTTTAAAAAAAGTTACTCAATTTTACTTTTCTCTTTACTTATTGGCTAACTTCAGATAACTTTACATAACGTTTTGTAAAATGATCTTTTCGGTACAACATTTTATATTTATACTTCATTGTTATATATACATACAATGCACTTCAGCTATAAGATTATATATAAGGCCAACTCGGTTACTAGATCTAAATAATTTTAACATGTTTGGACATAACGTAATGCATTTAGCATGGTAGAAGAATACTTTATAAGACCAGTCGATTATAAGACGAGCGTTAGGTGATCAGCGTTATAAATCCAGTGTTTAGAAGTCGAANTGGTAGAAGAATACTTTATAAGACCAGTCGATTATAAGACGAGCGTTAGGTGATCAGCGTTATAAATCCAGTGTTTAGAAGTCGANTACTTTATAAGACCAGTCGATTATAAGACGAGCGTTAGGTGATCAGCGTTATAAATCCAGTGTTTAGAAGTCGTATAATCCAGGTATTATACGGTTATAAGACGCTGGTCTTATAAACGGCATATAAGCGTTATAATGGTTTATAACGCTTGTCTTATTGGGCTATAATACTGGTATTATAACATTCGTACTTTAACGCTGGTCTTNATAATGGTTTATAACGCTTGTCTTATTGGGCTATAATACTGGTATTATAACATTCGTACTTTAACGCTGGTCTTATAACGCTCGTGTTATTACGATAGCCTTAACGCTAGTCTTATAACGCTTATCTTATAAGGCTAGTCTTATATCGCTGGTCCTATAACGCTGATCTTATTACACTGGGGCTTGTTACACTGATCTTCTAATATTGGACTATTAACGCTGCTCTTATAATTANCGCTGATCTTATTACACTGGGGCTTGTTACACTGATCTTCTAATATTGGACTATTAACGCTGCTCTTATAATTATGTGATTTAAAAACCGTAGTATTATAACCGTATGGTCTTATAACTCGTTCTTTTCCTATACTAAATGGATTTTTCTATGTCCAAACATACAAAATAGTCTAACGACCAAGTTGGTCTTATATCGGAAGATCTTATACTAATTCTCACCGAAGTGCCCCTTATACTAATTTCTTAAACTATGTTTACTGCCAAATACTACTACAACACTGTCAAATCTATAGTTTAAAATCGTGAATTTACAACAGTAGCTTTGTGAGTTATGTATTACATCTATAGTTTAAAACCGTGAATTTACAACAGTAGATTTGTGAGTTATGTATTAAAAATTTTTAATTGATAATGTTTATAAAAGTTATTATTTTTAATTGAGGAAAAGCTACATCACACTCATTATCACCTGTTAGAAATAATTTTTTGATTTTGATTTGATTTGATTGTAATTTATTACAGTGTCAATAGCATCATNTACTTTATAAGACCAGTCGATTATAAGACGAGCGTTAGGTGATCAGCGTTATAAATCCAGTGTTTAGAAGTCGAATAATCCAGGTATTATACGGTTATAAGACGCTGGTCTTATAAACAGCATATAAGCGTCATAATGGTTTATAACGCTTGTCTTATTGGGCTATAATACTGGTATTATAACATTCGTACTTTAACGCTGGTCTTATAACGCTCGTGTTATTACGATAGCCTTAATGCTAGTCTTATAACGCTTATCTTATAAGGCTAGTCTTATATCGCTGGTCCTATAACGCTGATCTTATTACACTGGGGCTTGTTACACTGATCTTCTAATATTGGACTATTAACGCTGCTCTTATAATTGTGTGATTTAAAAACCGTAGTATTATAACCGTGTGGTCTTATAACTCGTTCTTTTCCTATACTAAATGCATTTTTCTATGTTCAAACACACAAAATAGTCTAACGACCAAGTTGGTCTTATATCGGAAGATCTTATACTAATTCTCACCGAAGTGCCCCTTATACTAATTTCTTAAACTATGTTTACTGCCAAATACTACTACAACACTGTCAAATCTATAGTTTAAAATCGTGAATTTACAACAGTAGCTTTGTGAGTTATTTATTACATTTATAGTTTAAAACCGTGAATTTACAACAGTAGATNTTATTACATTTATAGTTTAAAACCGTGAATTTACAACAGTAGATTTGTGAGTTATGTATTAAAAATTTTTAATTGATAATCAACTGTAAAGTTTATAAAAGTTATTATTTTTAAATGAGGAAAAGCTACATCACACTATCTATCACCTGTTAGAAATAATTTTTTGATTTTGATTTGATTTGATTGTAATTTATTACAGTGTCAATAGCATCATNTATCACCTGTTAGAAATAATTTTTTGATTTTGATTTGATTTGATTGTAATTTATTACAGTGTCAATAGCATCATTTTTTAGTACAAAATGGTAATATACTTAGACACTCCCACTTGCGTAAGGCTATTTTAATTAACCTAAAATTAAAGTTAAAATTAAAAAGAAAAAAAGTAAAAAATGATTTGATCACTAACAGTGGTTATATGGATTGAAATATGGTTTAAAATAATATTGATTTATTCAAATTCAAATATTTAAATTAAAAATCTATATTTTTGGCTAATATTGGTTTCTGGTGTTGATTTGTTGGTAAATTTAGACACTGTATGCATTGATTCTGTCCATGATAACAAATTTCTCCTGCTTTTTCTTTAAATTTGGAGAAATTGTTAAAATTATGGATCATACCTCTGTTTGAGAGTAAAAAATTGTTCCAAACCTTGATCGCCCTGTAGAGAAAATAATTTTTGAAAGTCTCAGAGTTATGTATGTAAGTATTGATAAAACCTTCAGTAATACTTGCTCTTTCAGCATCCTGAATAATTAAAATTTCACTCAGGAATTCAATTTTATCAGTGAAGAATAGGTGTTTAAAAGTCTGAATAAGTAAGTAGAAGTCTACTCTCTCCGAAATGGAGTAAATATTACAGATCTCATATAAGTAGAAAAGATCAGTGTCATGTAAAAGTATGATAGTATTGTTTTTTTTAGTTGTGAGTTGTAACTAGCTGATGAAGTTTATAAAAAATTCGAATGGTGGTTTTCAAATTTTGAAANTAGTAGAAAAGATCAGTGTCATGTAAAAGTATGATAGTATTGTTTTTTTTTAGTTGTGAGTTGTAACTAGCTGATGAAGTTTATAAAAAATTCGAATGGTGGTTTTCAAATTTTGAAATTTATATAAAATATCATGCCTAACATGTAACAGTGATGAAATTTTTTAATTTGTTATCAAAAATTTTTTAGCGTTTGTAACGAAACATTATAAATTATTTAAATAAATGTTTACAATTTCTATAAATTTTAAAAGCCGATTATAAGTTAAAGCTGTTCAATAATTAAGCATTCTTATTAACTCAGGTGTTTTCTAGTAAAGTGAAAAATACGCCTAAAAATTTTTTTATTTGTTGAAAATTCACTTATGCATACTTAGCATTAGGCAAATTAGTCAAATATACAGTTATATTTTTGAAAACTTCAACTTCAAAGGAATAACTTTGATTATTTTGCTATCTAGTAGACTTCTGTTATACTCTCTTTGCATCTGTTCGACTTTTAGTCTTTCTGTTTTCACCCCAATTTTATATTTTTTATAACTTCAACTATATTTTTTTGTAGTTTAGCCATGAGTCCTCACCAATATTTTTTTGTGACTGGTCTACTGAATAAGGCATCATTATCTACATCTTTTGTTGGAAAAATTATACAAATTTCACATCTCATGGGATAATAGGCNCACTCTCTTTGCATCTGTTCGACTTTTAGTCTTTCTGTTTTCACCCCAATTTTATATTTTTTATAACTTCAACTATATTTTTTTTGTAGTTTAGCCATGAGTCCTCACCAATATTTTTTTGTGACTGGTCCACTGAATAAGGCATCATTATCTACATCTTTTGTTGGAAAAATTATACAAATTTCACATCTCATGGGATAATAGGCTAGGCAGAAGGCAGAGAATGTAGTGAAACATCCCAACACTTTTTTTTTTGATAGTGTGAATATAAAAAATACATCTACTGTCCTAACAATCTAAGCGTAAGTTCATACTCTGTAGAGTTGCAACTTGACTGATATCCTGTTTTGAATTTTTAACCAACATCCAAAAAAAAAATTTTTATTCTTTATTTTTAACAAAATCGTGTTTTCGACATCAGTAGTAGTAAGTAGAGAAATTTGCTTAAAAAAAATTTTTTTTTGGTAACAGAGACTAAAAATGAAGGGCTGTATTCATGTCCTCAATTTATTTCACACTTGAGTGAACCGTGACGTGAACTTGCTTCCATACTTCCCACCTAATACAAAATTTTCTCACTCTCAAAACACTAGTCGAAAAAAAAAATATGGTAGAAAATTTTATACAAGTGGTATAAAATGTTTGGTAAGGTTTGATCAAAAATGAAAAAAAAAAATTTTTTTTATCATGTATATCTTGCCAGGACTGTGAGTAATCGTTTATTATTGTCACGGCATTTTGGCTGTATGTTTTATTGGTGACTTAACCCCATAAATACAAATGTGTGTACAGAAATGTGTCTCATGTACTTAATAATAAGGCTGCCGTCTTAAAATAAAATTTCTTATTATNTCCATACTTCCCACCTAATACAAAATTTTCTCACTCTCAAAACACTAGTCGAAAAAAAAAATATGGTAGAAAATTTTATACAAGTGGTATAAAAAGTTTGGTAAGGTTTGATCAAAAATGAAAAAAAAAAATTTTTTTATCATGTATATCTTGCCAGGACTGTGAGTAATCGTTTATTATTGTCACGGCATTTTGGCTGTATGTTTTATTGGTGACTTAACCCCATAAACACAAATGTGTGTACAGAAATGTGTCTCATGTACTTAATAATAAGGCTGCCGTCTTAAAATAAAATTTCTTATTATTAATTCACACGAGTCGGCAAACAAAATTTTTTACATATACAATGAATAATTACTAACAAATTCCATTAGTTTGGAAGATGTAAATGCATAATGTATAAGTGATTGTTTTAAAGACTTTGTGCTACTATAATTTATAGGAAAGTTAAGAAAACTGAAAAAAAAAACGAATAGAAATTTAAAAATATTAATATAGATTATATGAGAAGAGATGTCACATACAATTGATGGAAGCACCCGGGCGGGTACATTTGGNAACGAATAGAAATTAAAAAATATTAATATAGATTATATGAGAAGAGATGTCACATACAATTGATGGAAGCACCCGGGCGGGTACATTTGGTCTAATTTCTTACACCCTCTGGTTAAATTTTATTAACTCCGTTGCTCCCGGGTGCAATTGAGCCAATTTCTACTACAATGTGGTAGAATTGGAAGCTATTAATTTCAAAATTTTTTAAAACTACTGCAGTGAATAAAATAAAAAAAGAATAGAAAAATTGTTGTAAATAAATAACATCATAGACCTTCAGAAGCCGCCGAATGTCAACATCTCAATTTTACCAAAGTTTGGGGTGAAATTCAAATCTTTAGTACACCCTATAAACAACTATTAATCCTTGGTTGCCACATTAAAAAAAAATTTTGCCAAATGGTCAATGAATTTTAACATAGCTGATTTTTTAGACATCTTCAAGGTCAACACTTGTTTGTAATAAATAACAAATTATTCTTTATTAGTATGGTGTCGTGTATTTATTGGGCACTCCACATGGTTCCCTTGACGCACTGGTTATATGACTTTTGGTGACCTACTGTCATAACCGATTGGAGTTTATATATAATTAGCATATTTTGCCAGAAATTCAGATATATTGAAAACAGAGATTCATTCCATGTTTTGTTGAAGGTGTTAAAATTTTTTTGTGTTTCATGATTTCTCATGTGTAATTTGTTACATCGCTAATGTAACCTAAAGTTTTTTAGAACATGAATATCCATTTCCACTCGTTTAAATCTTTTTCATTATACATAAACTTTCAATTGGAAGTATAAAACATTATAACTTCATATGTATAAATAAACAATATTCAAATCTAGCAGTTTTAAGTTTAAAACAAAATTGAACTGTAAAGAAATTAAAAATTTTATTAAATTTTAAAATAAAACAACAATTTATTTGGTCATAAATTTTTTTAGAGTAAATTTATTTCTGCATTCCATGAAAGTTAGAATAGTTTTACAATTAAAATAGTACATCATATCATTTGTATTAAGTGGACATGCAGCAGTCTCTGTTTCTGAAAATTACATAATTTTGTATTATGACTTATGTTATTGAAACAAGTTAACCTAAGCTGCTTTCATACTTCCCGCTCATCCTCAAGATTTTGGTTCTTAATGAAGACACATTTGGCAAAAAATATGATAATCAAAAAAAAATTTTTTATATTATTATTATCAATTAATTATTTTGGAGAAAATGAGATTAACAATAAGCATCACATTTTTCCAGGAGAGCGATTAGGTGTAAGAAAGTATGAATCCAGCTTTGCAGTATACAAATCAGTTGGACTCAACCAAAACTACGAAACTTTTGTAGAGATTATTTTTTCGATTAAAAAACGGGAAAATAATACATTATAAATTCACAAAAATTTCAAAAATTTTGATAACCAAGTGTTAAAAAAACTTTAAAAATTTCAATGTGTATCCATTTTTGATTGAGTTCAACCTTACAATTGAATTATTTCCTTTCTATTTCAAATTAACAAAACAAATCAAATTTTTATTGTTGTCCAAGAAACTAAGTTGAAATTTTGTAAATATATTACTCTATTTCCATTTCCAGTGATTATAAAAATGATAAGGGTGAAGTATGCGAGAGTCGAAATTTATTTTTGGTTCTGGCTATACTAAATATAAGAAAATTGACACCATATTGAGTTGTTAATACCATCCATAGCTGCCCATACCAAAAGGTTGATGGCGCGGAGGAACTGGACCCATGAGACCGGAAGTTGAGTATGAACTTGGGGTAAGGGAAGACATTGTGCGACTGCTCAGTGAGCCCCAGGCATCTTCTCCTTGCATCCCGTGGTGTTGATGAGGGTGGTGGTGCCCACTGTATCCCAGACTGCTCGGCGATGTCCCATTGGATACCTGAAACAATACAAATAGTATTTTATAACAATACAAATTAAATTATCTAAAAATAAAATTTTCATCCTCTTGCTTTATGTACATTTCCCTCATTAAAAAATTGCTGTCAAGCACATGCGCATATTTTATTTAAAAAAAAGCTTAACTCTAGACCAACTGGTCGGCAAAAATTCTAGTTTTATAGGGTTAACTTTTAAATAACCAAAATAAAAGGGTTAACTCTATAAACCTTGGATTTTTTTTATCTATCTTCTAGAATCAGTCAGGGGGAAGTTGGGAGTAGCCTACTTTCCACATTTGCAATGTTATTGTCGTATAATAATTTGAAACAATTCGCATCAAAAGGAAAAAGTGACAGTGAATTTAATTAATGTGGAGTTAGTGGTGAATGAGTGTAAAATATAGTGTATGAATCCATATTCAATACGTAGACTAGTTGTGGAGGAATCAATGCAAACTCATGACTTGAGAAAATTCTGTTGAATAAAGTGAGACTATTAAAGAAAGGAGTGCAGGTGTACAGGAAAGACAAATGTAGAGTTAATTTCTTTATGTTGACACTTTAGGATATGAAATTCTTAGGGAGTACAACTAAAAACTAAATGAGTGGTGGAAANATGAATCCATATTCAATACGTAGACTAGTTGTGGAGGAATCAATGCAAACCCATGACTTGAGAAAATTCTGTTGAATAAAGTGAGACTATTAAAGAAAGGAGTGCAGGTGTACAGGAAAGACAAATGTAGAGGTAATTTCTTTATGTTGACACTTTAGGATATGAAATTCTTAGGGAGTACAACTAAAAACTAAATGAGTGGTGGAAATTTTGAGGTTGTAAAACTTATTTATGACTACAAATGTTCAAAACATTTGCTTTCATAAGAAACAATTTGGAAATCATATAAAAAGCATAAAATAGATGTGTGCTAGTAAATAAGTAAAAAAAAAATAACTAACTCGTATTAGCATGGTGCATTTTGATTGGTTTTCCACGGTGGTCCGAAATGTAGCATAAAACTGCAGTTATGGAAGGGGGAGGGGGGTCAAATTTTTACTTCACTAGTCCCAATTCCAAATTTTTGAAATTAATTCTAATGTTCCCATATTGTCAAATTCTTTACATTTGTTGTTTGGGTGTAAAAATATTTTATATAATAAGACAGCCTAAATTGTTTTGCCCAATTATTCATTGATGTGTACAATAACATATTTATGTTTGACATAATGCTTGCAACATCCAAAAATTTAAATTATTAATGCTTCTTCTTTTAAACTATTAGTTAAAAAAAAATTTTTTTTTCAGCTGCAAAACCTTAATTGTCAGCACACTTATTTTTTTTCAGGAAAGGGTATGGGGTCAAAAATCTCTTCCCTATGCGCTAAGATAATCTGGTTGTACTTTACCTANCAATTATTCATTGATGTGTACAATAACATATTTATGTTTGACATAATGCTTGCAACATCCAAAAATTTAAATTAAAAAAAATGATAACTTTTTTTTGTAGTAATACTAGACATTTGATTTTTCATCTCCTTATCCCATTTTTAATGCTTTTTCTTTTAAACTATTAGTTAAAAAAAAAAATTTTTTTTTCAGCTGCAAAACCTTAATTGTCAGCGCACTTATTTTTTTCAGGAAAGGGTATGGGGTCAAAAATCTCTTCCCTATGCGCTAAGATAATCTGGTTGTACTTTACCTANTTTTTTTCAGGAAAGGGTATGGGGTCAAAAATCTCTTCCCTATGCGCTAAGATAATCTGGTTGTACTTTACCTATGTACTTTCCTGAATATCAATAAACTACCTAGCTAAAAATTTTTACGAATGAGCTTTCTTGGATGAAAATGTTTTTGACCTGAAACTTAATTTTTCCTAGTACGGTACATATTTTAGGACTTTTCGTAATAAAAATGGTATTTTTTATAGAATTCGGAAATTCCATGTCAACAAAACTTTTTCAAATAAAATCACATTTTATATATAAATTTCTGAAAGATTGTGGTAGGAGTTTGGAGATTAGAATAAAATTAATTATTTCTCACCTGTGGAGTGATTAGACAGGGTGAGGAAGCATATGCCGAAGTCATAAGAGAATTTCCTAAAGTTGTGGCATAAGAGGATGTGGAGCTGCTACTACTGGTGGTTCCAGGTGAAGACATGGAACCGGCCGAACCACCAGACATACTTGGCATTGACATACCCATTGTCATCGGTACCAGACCTCCGGTTGGACCAATCACTCCTGACCCCACTGTCGCCAAACTACTTTGGCTTCCATTAGCTAGGTAGGGACTGCTCTCACCGGGACCTATGAGAGAACAAGCAACCTCATATATAACACAACTTTATATAAATTGAATTATGTCACATTTGTTAATCAAAGTCAATAAACGACATTTGAGGTTTTTGGCAGGTATTGAGTTGGTGATATATAGTGCCCTTAGTTTGCACTTTTACCAACTCAATTCCCTCCAAAACCAACTGCTTCTCGGCTTTAAAATTTGCAAGGAAATTCAGTTGATAGAAGTACTCCGTGTTTTTCCCTTTTTGGTTCTACAGTAGCTGACGTATGAATAGCACCACACTCTCTTACTTTGCTGGAAGCCTAATTAACTGAGATATCAGTTGTTTGCTCTCTTTAAAATCATGTAGATAAGTGTAGTTAGCAATTTTCTTGAATTTATAAGAAGTTACAAATTCATGAAATTTGGAAATTTTTTTTTGTCCGGAAATATTTTGTTTCTTTCCGTCCTGACTCCGGACAAAAGCAAAGGTAGGCAAAAGGACATTCCTTACGCAGAATTTCAATTTTTGCGTACTATTTACCGTGGCCTATGCATGGTAACATGTAAGAAGATAAAATCAAAATGATGTTATTANCAATTTTTGCGTACTATTTACCGTGGCCTATGCATGGTAACATGTAAGAAGATAAAATCAAAATGATGTTATTTGATTACATAATACAGAAGATTTATATAAGCATTCAGGCACATTCATCTTCACGGTCAGTCTAGTCAACCCTATAAATCTGTATCCCTATGTAGTTGTGTCAATAGTATCCTTTTTAGTATAAAAAGNCAATTTTTGCGTACTATTTACCGTGGCCTATGCATGGTAACATGTAAGAAGATAAAATCAAAATGATGTTATTAGATTACATAATACAGAAGATTTATATAAGCATTCAGGCACATTCATCTTCATGNATAATACAGAAGATTTATATAAGCATTCAGGCACATTCATCTTCACGGTCAGTCTAGTCAACCCTATAAATCTGTATCCCTATGTAGTTGTGTCAATAGTATCCTTTTTAGTATAAAAAGTATTTTACATCCTCCAAGGAAGTAGGCGTAAAATCAAGTTTCGGTTTCACTTCATGGTATTTTCTTGTATATGTTGTCAATTGACCTGATTCACCATTAAAAGTAAACTAATATAAAACTAGCATTGGTAGATTACATTGTAGTTAAAGAGAGTTCATGAAATGACTCACTTTATATGATAAATCTAATATACTCCTTTCCTGTTGTAAAGTTATTTACAATCAAAGCTCGTTATAACAACAGCTGAATATAACAAAACAAAACAAAAATTCTGTTTTGTCAGCTCTTTTGGAGGTTATAACACTAAATTTATCGGTTATAACTATCTCAGCTGTGTACCAATATTCTTTTATCTAAAAATTCTAGTTTTTTGTCATATATAGGGTGATCTGTAAGTAGATTTAGGTTTTTGGAAATTTTTAGCGCTTTATTGATTTGACATAAAGATAATATTTTTGACTTATTGAAAAGCTAAATACCATGGAGAAATATTGGGCACAATCGCATAGTTCAAGAGTCACCATTACTAGGGTTAATTTATGATGAAATGGAAATTTTTTAATTGAGCATTGCAATTGGCATAAAGAAATTTTTAAAACAAACTCCGAACTATTTGATCAATATCAATTTGTGTGGTTTAAAAAGGGCTGAAATGGAATGTTTGAATTGGTACAATGGTAAAAGGAATGATAAAAGTTTTTTTTATTTTATCTTGAATTCACCTTAGGTTTAGGAACACTGGTTCTTGATGGTTTTTAGTTTTTATCCAATCCGATACAAGTTCAATAAATTTTTAACCATATACTTTATGAAGGGCGATTGCAATGAGTTTCGCAAATTCTACACGCATAACAATCAAATAGTATTAGATCAAATAGAATTATAATCGATGTGCACTTTACTACGGATACACCCAGCTAGCCCAAAAGCAACATATCAAAGATACTATAATCGCAACGACAGTATAAGGATTTATTGAAAGTTCTAAGTCGTAACGAAATATATACAATATTTGTACAATATCGATTCCAAACTCGCGGCTAAAACTTTTCTATCGTCATCAGTTGTAACGAGATATTGAACTTGATGCGATATCTACTCGACGTGTTAGTGTGTACGAAACTTTCACTTCGGAATCAACCCATACCTACAATATTTAAATTTTGTTTCATGAGGATGACTTACTCTGAGCAGTTGAACCAAAATGTGGTTCTGGAAGAGTNTACAATATTTAAATTTTGTTTCATGAGGATGACTTACTCTGAGCAGTTGAACCAAAATGTGGTTCTGGAAGAGTATGTTGGAGGACACCATAAGAAGACGAAGAGGTAGGATAAACTGGAAGACCCATACTCATCCCACCATTTGAATAACTACCTCCCCCGCTTGAGATTTGCTTCCGCAGACGAGCTCTTCGGTTGCTGAACCAAACCTAAAAAATTATAATAAAATTTTTAGTATTCTTAAAAGTGAATCTTNGACGAGCTCTTCGGTTGCTGAACCAAACCTAAAAAATTATAATAAAATTTTTAGTATTCTTAAAAGTGAATCTTATCTATGGTCGGTTGATCTATAAGAATCTGTAATATCTATGATTTTAGTTTGTCCTTAGAAAATTTTGTTATNTTATCTATGGTCGGTTGATCTATAAGAATCTGTAATATCTATGATTTTAGTTTGTCCTTAGAAAATTTTGTTATTATAGTTGTGATTGAAGGTACTAGGACTAAATAGCCAAATGTAATGGGAGATATAGAATTTTGAAAGTGTCTTCAAAACCACACTAAATTTTAAATGACTAATCATCTACAATTCTACTGTTAATGTCAAAATATTTCATTATGGTTTTTTTATTCAGAATTTTGTTGCCCTTAATTGTTTATTATTAATTGATTTATATTTTGTACACATTATCTCGAATTTTCGGACTTTTATTGTCAGTAGGATAAACTATTTATAAAATAATGAAGGGATTAAATGTGAAAATGTAAAATAATAATGCATACAGTAACAACTCGTAAAACAACTTGTTTATAAGGTTGAACTATTTTTGGAAACAATACACATTTAAAAAAATTAAAAAAACTTTTCAAATGTTCAGAGGTGGAGAAAACGATTCCAAATTTTGAGTCATTTCTTCATCCCTGAACATAGTGGATGAGTATGTTTAAGTAAAGCGTCAAAAAATTTTGTCAAAAATATACGTGTGTGAAAATACTTTTAGTCAAATTTTTAATTAAATTTCTAAAATTATATGTCTTAAGCAAATTTTTGATTGGTAGATTCATGTAAAAGTGTGCTGAACTATATAACGTGGTTCCGTGAACGATCTGGAATGAAAGTGTTGAATAGTTACACTTTTCACTTTCTGCTTTAAAATTTAGCGGTTGAAAATATTTACATTAAATATTGTAAATTCTATATGAAATATTGAAGTTAATTGCAGATATATTTCCAATGGTAATGAAGGGGTTTATAAGTTTGTTTATTTTGAAATGGTATAAAATTCACTGAAATTTTGATATGTTATTCATGAGGTCAAGCAGTTCAACCTTCAACATTGAAATGACAAAATTATGTTTAGTTTGTACANTTGATATGTTATTCATGAGGTCAAGCAGTTCAACCTTCAACATTGAAATGACAAAATTATGTTTAGTTTGTACACTAGTGGGCCTCTTTTCAATTTCAATATTTGAATTTGTAGCTATTCTTGAAATACTTGTTTACTATCAGACAAGAACGACATGTCATGACATAAGATTTAATTTCAAATTTTTTTTTTGGAATGNTTGATATGTTATTCATGAGGTCAAGCAGTTCAACCTTCAACATTGAAATGACAAAATTATGTTTAGTTTGTACGCTAGTGGGCCTCTTTTCAATTTCAATATTTGAATTTGTAGCTATTCTTGGAATACTTGTTTACTATCAGACAAGAACGACATGTCATGACATAAGATTTAATTTCAAATTTTTTTTTTGGAATGCGTTCATGGTTGCGTTGTCAGCGTTATAAATTTAAGTCTTTACAACATTTGGAGGGAAAATAAAGTATCACTAAAATATATTCAAATTTGAACTCTCCATTTATGATTTTGTTGTCAATTATACATAAAACACTAATGTCAGCTAACGTGATAATTGAGTTGTTTTTAAAAATTTACGAAATAAGTCAAGGTTAGAAGGTTATCTTAATAGTTTCTAACGCACAAAGCCAAACTTCTTTGGTGTCAAGGAAGTACGGCAAAAAAGAAAAAGAAAAAAACCTGTTATACTTTCTGAAATATAGCATTTAGAATGCATAAGTGAGAAAAACAGAAGCTAGGGTAAATTATTTTTCAATAGTTTATCAAAAGTTGAGAAAGTCTATTAAAAAAAAAGAAAATTTTTCAGACAATACAAGTACTTTGGAGAGTGTTCGAAGGAATGAAAACAAAAATTGAGGATAGTGTTGAGTCTCATTAAAAAGAAGGTGACTTGCAAGAAATAAAAAAGGAAAAACTCAAAAGTTGCCGATGATGAGGGTAAATCTCAAACTTTTTCCTTTTCTTTGTAACCCAGTATGCGTGAAAGTTCAATTTCAAAAGAAAAGAAGATGACTCCGAATTGTTTTAAAAGAAAGGATCATTTTCTCTATGGACTGAGTGTTTGGTGCTACTGGTGATGATAGTTCAAGTTCATTACAACAAATAATAATATGAATGAAGAGAACATGTGGTAAAACCCTCTCTATTTGGAAACTATAAGGGGAGACAACACTACACTCGATCTTATGAATATTATAGGGAGTAAGCAAAAAATAAAGCTATTAGAAACAAATGATACGTAACGTATTGTTTTAAATTTAAACGAAATAGCAATTTCTTAAAGAAATTTGTTTTGGTTTATAACTGTTTCAAATTTTTTTGAAAAGATAATATTTCTCGTACCATTATCTACTTCTAGCTATCCATCTTAATAGCTATCTAGTGTGCCAAAAAATATAAATGCATTTATCAATTTTTTTTACCGAAATTGAAAATCACAACGCATTTATTACGGGAGATACTTTGAAGTTCAGGAAATATAAAACAACATTTAGTAAATATTGGAATAGTAAGCTTTAGTTAGTCCAATGAATGTAATAAACCGTTCTAAACGGGCAAACTCGTAAGTTGCAACGTAAACTCAGAGAATTTGCATCTCTTAAATGTACTACCAGTTTCGTCATATACGTATGCTCATATCTCTTGTTTAATCAACTGGTTCTCATTTTCCACCTGTGACCATTTGGATACCCATTTGCGAATTTTTGAACGTCCGAATGCCCATTTGCGTACATCAAGCATTTGGTNATTTTTGAACGTCCGGATGCGCATTTGCGTACATCAAGCACTTGCTTATGAATAATGAAAACAGCCTTTCAATCTATCCATTGCTTATCGAAATAAACGACTTATTACTAAAAATATAAACTCCCATAAAAAAATTCAAGCTTTAGAAAACAGTTACTACATGGGTCATAAGGTCACGAACATGGTTTATTTCCTTACGTTCTTGAATTGACGCTCCTAATAAACGAGCTATCGGGTAGTGAAAACCCCGTCTAAATCCGCCCAGGTATTCTCGAGTTACACCATGTTCAGACTGACTGACAAAACATTCCAATATTGTGTTTACAACAGATAAAAACCAGAAAAACTGTACGACGGCAAAAACAGTTGACTAAACTATATGGTGAAGGTATAGATACTGTTTGGGGATTTGCCAGATCCCACTTTTTGAAAATTTAATTTATTTTTTCCCATTCTCACCAGCAGCCTCGCACCTTGCACAACATACATGCACCCACAGTAGATGGGCAAAATTCCAAGAATTAATTTTAAATTCATATTACAATTTCCTTATTACAAATTGGGAATAAGAAAATTTAATGTCTATTCGGAAACGCAGAACAACTCGTTTACTTTATCTGAACAGATTTTGATTTAAATATCGTAATCTGAATATCCTGGTAATCCATAAAATGTAATTGTCGAATCTAATTTTTTATGCAACAGAGAAGAGTCATTTTGCAGAAGCAATAATCCTTAGGAAAATTGGAGATTTCAAGCAACCGGAACAACATGGCACCTGATTCATTTAGTTCACATTTACGCTAACGAGCAGCCGAAATAATTGACATTTGAAATTGTTCTATATTTGTTTGAAACAAATTTCACTAATAACCTCAGTTTGGTGGGAGATTAAATATAAATACAACCAAAAAATGCAAAAAATATTTTCAAAACGGGCACAAAAACAGAATTAAAAAAACTGGGAATTAACGCATATTTTTTAGTAACTGTTTTCCTAGTACGAAATCAAGAAAATTATGCGACAAAATTAAACTCTTCAACTGAAACTAAAATTAATAAATTTAAAACATGGAAAATTCTAAAAGTTCCCCGTTTTTTTTTTGTTTAAACCCAATTATTTTTTCTAGGGAAATACAGTTCAGATAAAGTAAACGAGGTGCACTGCGTTTCCGAATAGACATTAAATTTTCTTATTCCCAATTTGTAATAAGGAAATTGTAATATGAATTTAAAATTAATTCTTGGAATTTTGCCCATCTACTGTGGGTGCATGTATGTTGTGCAAGGTGCGAGGCTGTTGGTGAGAATGGGAAAAATAAATTAAATTTTCAAAAAGTGGGATCTGGCAAATTTCCAAACAGTAGATAGGTTGTACAAAATTAAACCTTAGATAACTAGAAATGAAAAGCCCTAACTATATGAAACATTGTTAAATAGAAACAAACTTTAACTGGTCTAAGCTAACAGACGAAAGGGCATACATACATACATCGGAATCACAATATCGTCCTACTGATAAAATAGTATTGTAAATCTTGTAAAAATTGTGTTTGACTAATTCGTTGTCTTTTACCATATTACTTACTTGTATTCTAGCTTCTGTTAGTTTAGTTCTTTGGGCAAGTTCTTCACGAGTGTAAATGTCAGGATACTGGGTTCTTTCAAATGCTCTCTCCAACTCGTCCAATTGATGGGCTGTAAAAGTTGTCCTACTCCGTCGTTGCTTCCGTTTTAATGGTATTCCTGGTTCGGATTCACAGTCAGACCCTTCACCTCCACTGCTCTTGTCAACTGGAATCAATAACGAATCATTAACTTCATAATATAATTTTTTAGGTAATTTTATATCATATTGCAAATTTTTCCGATGTTAACAAATAAAATTTTTTAAAAATTTGTATTTAGTTTCATATTTTATCATGACGAATGACCTATGCACCTTGACAAAGGAAATAGATATAATGGGCGTCAATCAGCTTTTATATTAACACTATACTGGCAATTTATTTTTTCAACAAATTCGTTGCCTAACTTACATTTTCTATTACACATTGCACTCATAATGCGAAACTCAATTCCATGAAGATTTCTTATAATTCTTTGTCTAGTTTTGTAGAAGATGAATTGAATTTGAAGTAAAAATTTTCAAAAACTTTCAACCTAAGTAAGTGGGGGGTTTTCCAATTAATAAGGGGAAAAAATTTGGGAAACCTACCGACGCATCATCAAGGCACTTTTACACCAATCCCAACCACAAAATAGGCAGAAAATTTCAAAGAAAGTGTTGTCTTGAACCTTTAAATGGTTCTGTACTGATTTTTTTATACAATAGGAATGAAAAAAATTCAATTTTTCTTACAAATCTAATGTATCGTTTCATAATACAGTATAGCATTAACAACGTGGTTGTGCTGTTGCTTACCCTGCGGGATTTGGAGTATTTCAACATTTATCATTTCTGTATACACTTGTGCTGTCGTTTTTGTATCTTTTGTTGATTCCGCCTACCTAAATTCTAAGGAAGAAAAAATTGCCGACACTACCTCCCTAATTACCAAAATTGGTCAAAGGTTCATGCTACATATTTATATTGAAACGACAAAATCATTATCCTCTATTTAAAAAAAACTGCAATATTATTCCATTTTTGTAAAAACAAATTCCTGTACCTACCAAAAAAGGCAGCATACAGTTTTAATGTTGTTTACATATAAAGTACTTCTAATATTTTAAGTTGACCGTTTTGGATATTAAAAAGTAGCTGGAAGGTGAATGTCTGGGTCTCATCCAGTTCACCTTCGCATGATTCAAAAACATTCTTCATAGCTACAGACTCAACGAATTTTTTGATACTGTGACGCCTTTTTTTTTTGTTTTTTTTTGCATTTTTTATTATTTTGGTTTCAATATTTATTTTATTATTCTTTCATTTTATTATTCATTTTATTATTCTTTCAATACAGAATGATCAGGGTAAAGTTTTACATACTTTCAACAAAAGTGAGTTAATGCATGATGATGGAAAGAGTGAAGATGGCGGAGTTAACCAGCCAAATTCAGACTTTTTGAAATGTGTACAAAATTTGATAAACCGAAGAGGCTCGTTTTATGACTCAGAATTACATTTTAAAGAAAGTAGAAAACGATGTAAAAAATTATAGGACAATAACCTTCCAAATTTTACTCATTTCATTTGTTACTGAAACAAGTATAAGTCGAACGCAATCAAATTCTTTTTGTTGCTATAAATGTTAAATACTACCGTTGTTGTTGATATCTATGGTGATATATATTGGGTCATTTAATTTGTATATTCAGTATTCTGGATGCAATTTTGAATTTAGTTGGGAAAAGGTGAGAATTCATTAATAAAAATAAATTCATTGCTTTCATAAGTTTTTTACTAAATGTGATGTCAACATGTGACATCACTTTTACCTAAAATATTTAACAAATCTCAACTTTTTGCTACATTGTACATTATCTATTTGGAAAAAAGGGTGGGAACGACGAATCCATCCATTATATAGATAAATGTGTAATATCTGTTTCAACCCTCCCATAGAGCTATTATTTCACACTTTCCCATTTTTTCTTTCATATTTCTTCCAATACCTTTTGCATTGTGTAACAACTTTACCACCTACAGCTATAATAGTGAAAAAAAGTGGGCTAAAATTAGTAAAATATAGTATTACCATCGAAAACTTTCTTATCATCTTCTTCTCCTTCGCGACCACGAAGCAGTCGAGAAATTGCGCTTACAGAAGGAGCACTCGTCCGATCACATATGCTTTCTTTAATTAACCTGTAACAATGAAAAATATGTTTGTAAGTTAGTACACTATTTATGGAATAGTACAACTCTCTAATGTTAGTGTGCTATTTCAAAAGAGTTCGATAAACGACAAAATTTAAACAGAAAAGGAATAATACTTGTTTTAAGTCTTACGTGACAATTGATTGTAACATTCAAATGTCACCGGGTATCTTGAATTTGTATGCTTCATACATGTTTAGTTTTAGTTGTAAATGTTTGATACTTTAAAATATTGCGAAAAAAAGTTAATCGTAAATATGCGTAAATCCTATGGCCTTGCGACTCCGTAAAACGCTACTGTTTTTATAATAAAATTAATTAGGTTATGAAGATGTTGACATGACTAATGTAACAAAACATCAAAATATGTCCCGACAAAAATGATTAAATAAACATTATCAACGGCAAAGCCACGCATAGACTAAACCATATCCTGGCAGGCTGGGTAGTGGGAATATACTTACAATTGATACCTGTAGCATCCACCGTTCGAAAATTGAAGTATAACACCCTTAGATAGCATATAGATATCAATTATTGGCAGCTTGGGTGCCAACGGTTGATAGCTGAGGCAATAAAGGTACCATAGCTTGATAATGTATCATTGGTAATAGAAGTAGCACATCTATGAACCTTTACAAAATGAGCTTTCAATTTTTTTTATGTGAGCAATCAGGTCTGGTGCCCTAGGTATCAAACTTTGACAGCTGTCAAGCATTGATAGCATAGTTATAAAGTGTTTTTGCCTGAAGTACCAATAGTAATGCCACATGACGGACAAATAAACCAACTGGTGTGCTATTCGTAGTAAAAAAAAATTCAAACAAAAACTAGATAATTCTACGTAAAAACATAGAAACCTTTAGTAGTGTCGTTTGTAGAAATGTTTGCAACAACAGGACCGATGCATCTACTAATATGTGTTTATGGAAACGTAGGTAGTTTCGCTTGCATAATTCAATCCGTTTGTATAATACAAAAGGCAAGTATATCCTTAAACATATAAACAACGGTGTCCATTTTGTAAGGGTCATCGAAAATCCTAATTCAACGTCGTTTGATCGCTAGCACATAAACTCATTCATAAGCCGTGTGTTAAATTCCATTCTATAAACAGCTTGTATGAGGTTCGATATTTAGAGAGCCAAAAATATTCAAGACAGAAGATAAAATTTTCAAGACCATAAATTTTTCAAGACAGGCGGACAGACAGACACGACGATCAGAATATCCTTCTACTACTATCGTACTTTACGGCAATAAAATTTAACTTTTCGTGTAATCTAGTTATGCTCATTATTGCGTGTGACAAGCCTATTTTGCTACTACAAATTTATGAAGCTCATCAATGATTATTAAAATGGCAATTTATATCACACGGTATAACTTTGGCGTTTACATTTTATAAACATTAACTGTATAGCACCGAGTGTCCTAGAGTTGATTCCCAAGAAATTAAAAAAGAACAAAAAAATTTAGGTTGGTCCCCACAAGGAAATGAAACAAATACACGTAATCTAAAATTTTTAACTTTTTCGATTCCATTGTTGTGTCGCTCCCTTTACTTCGGTTCTTCATCTCAACAATAATTTAATCTTAAGTGTCTTAAATTTTCAAAAACGTATGTTTTAATATATATATTTATTTTAAAACTTCGGTATCATAATTTGATCGTTAAATAAAGTGACTTGTGAAAAGAATATAGTGCATAGTGCTTACTTTATAAGTTTAAGACTTTTGTTACAAAATGAAAACAAAATAGTAATAAATTTTAATTAAAAAATGAGTAAGCAAAAATATTTTCAAATGACAGATTAATCAGTCAACGTAGTAAATTATTTTTGTTAATAAAAATCCATAGTAATAAAATGTGATAAAGGGAAAATAAAGATTATACTAAGTCGGACTCAACAGACCTAAAATTTAAGTAATATAAATATAACCCGTGATTGCAACTCAAAAATAACATAGACTGAAACGTGTAAGATTTCTTAGGTATTAAGGTTCCCAGGTTATTCAGTTTAAAAAACATATACCTGGTGTAAATTACTCAAAAAAAAATTTGAATAAGTATTGAGTTCAATGACAAATCTGATTGTGCATTTAGTCCACACATTTTCCTACACTCTCTGTTTTTACCAACACTAGAAAAAAGTTAGTAGATACAGTTGTGTCGGGGAGTGATTTAGTGAGTAGGTACATAGTCCATTATGTCTTATTTTATTAGTTTATGATCCCTTAAGAGACTCTAAGGGAGTAAAGGCTCAGAATAATAAGATTTACAACATTTTCATTTTGACAGGATGAGATCAAGATCCTTATCTCCGACTGCCTAAAAATTTCTTAAGTCTTTCTTGTCGGTAAAAGGCTAAGGGGTTGGACAAGATGAGATAGTCATTGTATTTTCTAATAGCGCATCACTCTCAGAACATCTCTCTTAATTAATCCCCACTATTTTGAAATAATATTTGACAACGGAAATGAAATGTCTCACTTGTCCCGTATTTCCCAAGAGAATATTCCTGGGTTTTCTTTTTTATAGTCTTCTATCCTCTTCTCAACATCAGGAGTTGCGATACGTGGTTTACTTCCACCAATCACACCAGGTCGAATACTTCCTGTTTCCTGGTAACGGTTGAGAATTTTTGATACACAACCATGAGAGACACGGAGTTGGCGGGAAATGACGCAAGGACGTACACCAGCAGCTGCTAATTCAACAATTTTGAGACGAATGTGATTCGGTAGGGGACGACCATTGATGAAAACTCCACCCAATTGATTTACTCGACCTTGACCTATGTAACAATAATTTATGTATGAGAACACAAGAAAAACAGGTTATAAGACAATACTACTTAACAAGTACACTATGTTAAAAATTAAACCTAAACTGAAGCATGTAGACAAAATTTAATAAGGTAGTAAAAAACAGTAAGCTTTAGATAAACAGAATTTCGAGAGACCGGAATATTTGATTCATAGTAGCCGAGGTTCGGCTTAACATAGGTAAAACGCATGTGATATGTGTATCGGCTACCTATTTACCGATGTTCAGCTTCACCGAGTTCGGCTTCACCGAGTTCGGCATCACCGAGTTCGGCATAGTCGAGTTTTGTTGACTGTTGTAAGACGGATATCTGTCTTACATTGTGTATAAAAAATAATTAGCGGGGTTCTAGGCAAAAATCACTAACTTACCTCCTGTTAATCTGCTTTGAAGTATTTCAAAGCTTCTGGGTTCGTTAATAATATTCGTTAAGGCACTTATTTAATCTAGGTTCGAGTTGGGCTCATAAAACTTAAATTTGGAATATACTGTAAATTTAATATTAACGAATATACTGATTTTTATTATAATGTTAGTTAGACTTGGAAAAATTTTCAATTTGATTCATCAGAATTAAAATTTAATGACATTTATTAAATGTTGGCGGGAAGAGAATAAAAATTTAAACAATGAATTTTTTAGTCAAATTTATGGCAAACACGAACTTTACTGTTATCTGAGACTCGATACCATAGTTAGCTAATTATTCCAGACACTTTCAAAAGTCTCAAAAATATCGAATCACATTCATAATTTTGATCAACAAATAAAGCGAATTTGATTGAGTAACGCATGATGAATTGAAATTGAAAACTAAAAATTTTATTTCAATTTCACTATAAAACATCCGTCAAAACTTAAGAATTTGAATTAAAAGACTTCTAAAGCTATAAATCTTAATGATGTAAAAATAAGCCAATTTAACAAAAATTAAGCCAATTGACAAAACACCTTAATATATTGATAATATATTCCTTTACTAAGATTTCCAACGGTGCAATTTTCAAACCTTTTCCAAAAATCTATTTAGACGTTTTAAATTAAAAAAAAACATGGCATTTAAAGTTTATGAAAATTTCCATATTAACTTGAATCATATCGTGTAGATATTATGACAGCTACAAAAATTAATAAATGAAATTACTTCTTATTTTGTTGTTAGTACAATCAAAACTTATACTAAATTTTTTAAAGAAAGTTGTCACATATGATTGTTAATAACGGACTACTGTTATATCGCATATAACAGCATTGTGGTGCTAAAATAATTATATAGAAAAAGTGTATAAAGTATTGACAAAAGTTTATTTAGCATAATCGTGTTAGGTTTTTAAGTTGATTTTTACCAAAAAGACACAACTTTACTTGTGCTGCATGACACATTGATTAAGTTGACACATTGATTGACATATGACACAAAGTTGCACTTATGTACAAATTTTAAAGAAACTTTAGATGGAAAATCACAACCAATGGATACAAAATGTCTCTTAAATAACTAAATTTTTTGCGATTGTGGCCCGCAATCGCAATATATAACTCCTCAATTTGCGGGGTTATATATGACAGAAATGTTGAATTTTTCTGTAAACTAATGTTGTTATAGTAGGATTATTGCTATAGCAAATTTTGTGATAACCGAAAAGTTTAACGTTGTAAGCTTCATAAAAGCTAACAATACCCAATTTTTGTGTTGTTAGTAACATTGTTTATGTACACCCTTTCTTCTTCGGCTTTCTAATAGCCAGATTTTACTGTATGTATTTTTTGATATTTCACTAGTAAAATGGTATAACAAATTATGAAGAAAATTTTTGTTTTTTACTGTATAAGTATCATTATTCAATGACATGTAGAAAAAAATATTTAAAATTAATATATTGAAAACTAAATTCTAAAGGAGTTAAAGTTGAGAAAAAACACAACCTCCAAATGTGAATTTGTAAACCCTAACTCCGAATAGGAAATCCTTTGGTCCTTTGACTCCTGGAAAGATATGTATAACATAAATAATAAAAATTAGTGATGTTATCACCGTGTAACAAGGATTTGTACAACTGAACAAGTGTAGAGTCATAATACCTCTTTTTTTGAACCCAAAGACTATTCAAAAGGAACCAAAAGGTCATCACCTCCTTTCAAACTACTCAACATAAAAGTTAAGTTTTTCTATCACGAAAGTGATCCGACGAGACGACACTTGTTCTCAATTTTACGGCTCTTTGAAACACTGTAAATTTCAATTTTTAGAAGGATTCGATCCCTAAGGACAACTACATCGACACCTTCTTCTCTTAGGACCTGATGACAGAATTCTCTAAAGGACTAATTATTCACAGAGACTAGTCATAAATCTACACAAATCTGTCAACTATTGTACAAATGACAGAGGGATTTGAGAAAAAAAAATTTTCATTATTACAAAAGAATTTATTGTAACAGAAAATGATTTGAAAGTACAAGACAGAGTAATTTTCTAACAATAATAAACATTTTCAAAAAGGGGTTTAAAGGGATTTGACGACCCCTTGTTTTATGCCTTGGTTTCACGGTTATCGTCATCTAACTACTGAACAAATTCAAAGAATTTTTACTACTCATACACGGATTCACTTTAGCCAAAAGTCATACAAAAAAGAAAAAGAAAATGTTATAAGAAATATGGGATTTTTAGAATGAAGAAAAACGAGGTCATTGACCCTTACACTTTTCTTTTCTATTTTATTAAATATTTCAGTTTACAATTTTTTTTGTTAATGGTAAAAAATATATATATATAATAACAACTAGTAAATATCTGTTTGCAAATTCATTATTATATTAACAAATTTTTTTTTTGCAGAATTGGAAAAATTTGCATATACTTGTATAAACTTGGCTAAATGAAATTCTGTTTCTAAGTCATNTTATTATATTAACAAATTTTTTTTTTGCAGAATTGGAAAAATTTGCATATACTTGTATAAACTTGGCTAAATGATAGAATTTAAAAGAAATTCTGTTTCTAAGTCTTAGGAGTTAAAGTTTAGTATAATTATTATGAATTTGTTTGTAATTTAGCTAAATTGCTCACTTATTATTAGTTTCCATTGACAGAATATATTATGAGTTGAAGAATAGATACTGGCGGGAGTTAAACTTCTTAATTTGAAAAGTTGAAGTATTTTAGGGAGAGTTTTTAGTTGTATAGGGTGTTATAATGAAAAGAAAAGGTAGAAGATGGTAGAATATATGAGGACTATTGTTCCCCTTGTATTACAACTAAACACTTCTCTCCTTCCTATTGTCAAAATGAGATGACAAAAAAAAAAGTTAAGGAAATGAAGAATAGAACTTTTGCTTTTTTTTTGATAACAATGGGGGATGAACTTGAGAAGAGTCAGAGACAACTTTTTTTTTCTCTCTCTCCTACCTACCCCTACCCTTTACAAATCAAAAGTGTCAACACATTCTATGATATACTTAATACCTAATCATTTCTCAACAAACTATGACACTCCTTGACTTTCATATGTCGACGCTATAAAAAATAAAAAATAATAATTTGTTTTTAAAAATTTGTCTCTATTTATCAAAATTTATATTTTTATTTTATATATTTTTTTAATGTCAATTTTAATAAAGTAATACAATTAAGAATGTAATTGCAAACGATATATGAACTCAAATTTTATAATACTTTGGGTATATCAATTTTGAATTACAATAAAACTATTATAATATGAAAATTTTTACGTAGGGGTGCTAAATCCATTTAATTTTAATTTTTTGAATAGTTTTATTTTTAAATATTACTTGATGTAATTTTATATAGAATACATGTACTAAAATCTCTCAATTTAAATAAAATTAAATGACTTTTGAATTTTAGTTGTTAAATTTAGTAAAAAAAATTATTAAAAATTCTAAAAACCTAACAAAAAAATTTTTTGATGTTTTTTTTTTATAATAAATTTGATAGATTATTAAAATAAAAAAAAAACATTTTTTTTGTATCCTCCCTAAAATTCCTTTGAGACTAAACTTTAAAATATGATACCATATCACTTTATATCATTGAAATCATAAGTTAATTAAAACTATTTATGAAATTTAATTTTTAATTTTTAAGTTGCTTCTAATTTTACAAATTGTGTTCTTTTTTTATTTTTAGAAATTTGAGTAACTGGAATTATTCCATTTCTTTTTGTTAATTTAACTATTATGTTTGTGTACTTTAGAGTATATTCAATAGTAGCTAATCAATTTTATATAGTTCATAAACCATAAAATTTATTTAGTTTGTAAATTGTATTTTAAAAAATTGATATTTATAGTAACAACTTAATTAGAAACAAAGTTTATAGGCACAAAAATAGGTTTAACAAAAAATATATAGGTTTAATTATATTTTTTTTTTTTCAAAATAAGATAGGAAATTTAGGACAATAATTTGTGAGACTAAATTCTTTGCTAAAATACGATCACAAAACTTACGTCGCAAGTATAAATTATAATATATAATTAAATATGAATTATTTATAGCGAAAGCATACATTCAAGGACTGCTGGTATATAGAAACAAAATAATAATGAATTGATTCTAAACGAATATTTTATAAAAAAAATATTTTGAACGCATAGCTAGAATAGCTATAGCGAGTGCCATATAACTGATAGGTTCCAAGACAATTAAAAAAATTCAAATTTAGACAATCAAATTTTACTAGGTTTGATTGAATATTTCAATTTTTGAATTTGTTTACGGTATCAATTATAAGACACTCAGTTTAGTAAAAGAATATCATAAATATAAAACTAATATAAATTTAAAATCCTTTAATATAAGGTATTTGTAACAATTTTGACATTTTAAGAACTTATTTAGTAACCTAAATCAGCTCTTTTAATACCTACTTTTTCGTGCATTGATTATAAAATATTAAATAACATATTGTAATATTCAATTTATATTAAACATTTTATTATTATTAAAATGAAAATATAAAAATAACCTTGAAATGGGTATCCTGTGAAACAGGGTCGCATCATTCCGATGTTTGTAACAGTCATATTCGACGTATCCAGATTGAAACCAATAATATCATCAAACCAGCAGTCTTTTATTACTCATGCGTATACAAGAGGCACAAATTTTTACATTGAACATAATGTTATTATTGGTATTGCTGATTCCTCAAGTTGATTAGAACTAATTGCCTATTGTTAAATTTTTATCCAAAAAAGGCAACTTTTTATCACAANAACAGTCATATTCGACGTATCCAGATTGAAACCAATAATATCATCAAACCAGCAGTCTTTTATTACTCATGCGGATACAAGAGGCACAAATTTTTACATTGAACATAATGTTATTATTGGTATTGTTGATTCCTCAAGTTGATTAGAACTAATTGCCTATTGTTAAATTTTTATCCAAAAAAGGCAACTTTTTATCACAATAGCTAGAAAAGGTCATATAAATTCACTATTTTTCACCATTAAAGATTATATGAGAAGTAAAAAAACAATAGGTAACAATTGTTTAAGGATACTGTATCACTTATAATTTTCAAAGGCACTGAAGCTAAGGATACGCTTTAAATTAAAATATTGAGTTGTACCTAAATTCCTAAAACAATGAGTAAGGATCTCTTCAGTATCTTTTACAGAAGTGCAGTAGCAACAAATTTAACACTCAAACCTAAGTTTAAAGATGAAACTAGTAGGTAATTTTTTTGGTGGTCTTGTGAGATGTAAAGTTGAAACTCCACCCTCAATTTCATGGAGATGTAGATTTATTGGCTAGAGAAGAGACAGAAAGGCGGGGTTTTCTAATACTCCCATGCGGCAATTTCTCTCAGATTATACTACAACTATTCAAAAACTCTCTTGTCTGTCATTATATTCCAATTTTTAAATTTAGGGTATATTGTTGAACAGATAATTACAAAGTCTCGAGTATCAGAAGAATACAATAGAGTGGAAATTGACCAATCATGAAAATTTTTAACAATGAAACTCAATATTCTAAAATAAATTGCAATTTTCTTTTGTAGAAAATTGAAAATTCTTTGGTATTTGTAAAGTCTCTGACATAACTATTACTACTAGACCTATGATAATTTCATTCAACTTGTATAAAATTGGCAGTACATTATGGATTAGATGTGTTAAATTTAATGCTTATTTGTTGCGCTCTGGGATACTCCGATTCCTCAATTTATATATAATTTATTTATATGTAACAACAATTTATTCGACCAAGTTACTTTAATTTGCGTTTGAAATATTAGACATTCGTTTGTATGTAATGAGTGCTAGGTATGTCATTTGCAGATAAGTTTATCAAATTTATCATTTATATAAAAATTATATAGATTTATATATATATGTATTTATGTAATCTAAATTTGTATTTAACAAAACATTATGATAAAGAGTAAACGTTTATACTTTTTACAAAGTTTATATAATCTATTGTATATACTGAAGAGTCAGTATAATCTACTTTGCCATTAGTTTTTCTATACTGAATTATAAATATTGATGGGAATTATATCTGCATTCATCCTTGTACATGAATATATATACGGTTAGAATCAAATGGTTTCGTATTTTCCCACTTTTCCAACAGACACTTGGTGCTAATTAAAGAATTAGTAAATTTCTAACATATTTATGTGGTAGACTTGAAAATTTCATGTAACAATTTAAGATATTTAACATTTCTTATGATTATAATTTATGATGGAGAATAATATGCAGAGATTATTTTATAAATGCAAATATTTTAGATATAAAATATCATAAATTATTAATTGAAGTTTTTAAGCTGACAACAATGATTTACTTAAAATATAGCAACCATGTGTGTTAATTTTTAAAATTAAAAAAAACTAAACTACATTTCTAAATTGTTATGGAGTTAGTAAATAAATTTACCTCAATGTGAAAGTGGTTAAAAAGACAAATTTTTTTTTGTATTTTGAAAAAGAGTCATATATGACTGACTCCCAAGCCTTGAAGTCAATTCCCATAGGCACGAGTTTGACTCCTGGTTACAAATGAGTCATCAAATGGCTAATAAATATTTAAAACATCAAAGTCATGCAACTGTATAACAAAAAAATTTTAGATTGAAAATTATTCATTATAGGATGCGCAAAAGTGCTACATTTAGTAGCTACCAGATTTTGACAAGCATGAATTGTTGATGTTGAGTTGGAACTAACANGAAGAATACTGTATAACAAAAAAATTTTAGATTGAAAATTATTCATTATAGGGTGCGCAAAAGTGCTACATTTAGTAGCTACCAGATTTTGACAAGCATGAATTGTTGATGTTGAGTTGGAACTAACAAAAAGTCAATAAAAATACTTTTAGGATTGTTCATCAAATATCATGTTTTAAACATTCATACCGGTTGAAAATTTTTATTCTTTATGCTTCTATTTTCTGTGTTTTTATTAAGGGTGGGATATAAACTTGCTTGACTCCTGGTGTTTGAAATTTAAACTTTTGAGTTAATTTTCTTTCAAGATTTTTTTTTTAGACTTTTGGAAAAGTGAAAGGAAATGGAAATTTTTTTTTCTTTTGAAGATATCAAATTGCACCGTGGTCGTATAGTGCCAGGTGTCCTTTTTGTTTGTAGGGCCCAAGACAATTTTCTGCCTTGAGGATGATGATGATGACAGGCGTGACTAGAATTTTGGGACTTGTGTTTTTTGGTTCTATTCGGCTCCTCTCAACTCTCACCATCCCACCCTTAGATTTACTATTGATAGACAAATAATTTAGACACTTGTCTTTAGATACGCTTCCTTCCAGAAAGACAGAGTTACACTTCACCGCAGGGAAGCACATGTCAGGATCCGTCCAGAAAATACACTCAGACCAAACCATCACTTAATGAGCCCATATGTGTCTCCATTATTCATTAATCGCATTCAAAGGAAACGCCTAGTGCTACAAATTGAAATCTTTTAATTTGAAAAGGATTTGCTTATTTTATAAGAAAAAATAGTTAACTATCAGACCGTAAAAGTCATCAACGCATGTTATGCAAATCAATCCCATTGAATACTTTCTAAGACTTTCTCTTCTGCTCGATCGTGCAAAGTTCCTGTGGTAGGTATAGTGAGACTTAACTTTACGTGGGAACCCTGCCAAACATAATTCTTACCTGCGCACAGTGAGGTTGTAGTCGTTTATGCAATTTCTTTATGTCTGTCTGGCACATGATAAATTCCAAGATATCTGTCAACCTGATGATTTTACTCATTACTCCGTGTTTACGACTTTAATAAACAAGTGGTTATTGATACGGTTAGGTCATGCATATTATGTTCTATCATAAGAAATCGAAATATTTTAAAAGTGCAATTGGGTGCCTAGGACAGCTAGGGAAGAGAGCTTTCTCTGGCTGCAACTGTGAAATGTAACGTATGAAATCTTTGATCAACCTGATTGTTTGTGGGTGAATTTCTTGATTCAAAAAAAGTTGAATAAGAATTTTTTTTCTGAAAAACAAAAAATTCTTTTTTGAAGTATGACATAACCTTATTAAGAGCTGTTGTCAAGGAACCTTGGTTATTTCCAACAACAACAAATCAGACAGACATTTAAAAGAAAGTGGTTTAACCTCATAAAATATATCTGCAGAGCATTTGAATTTGATTTCAGATATAAGATAGACACAAACTATCCTGTCTTAGTTCCAAGTACATGTATTTATCTTATTCTCTTACTTTATCATTACGCTGCGTTAACAATCTAATTTTAGTTATAGCTATGAAATTCATTAAGAGTTGTTGGGAAGCCTTCTTATGTAGTGTAAGTAATAAATATTTTTGCTAAAACTTGTGTTGTATATTATTAATTTCTTCCATATTCCCAAATTGAATTTGTTGCAAAGTTTCGCATATTTCTATTTCGAATTTCAATTCTTTATATCGGGTACGAGATACTTTATTTTTTTTTATGGAATTCTTTATGTAAATTGTACCAAACCAAAAATTAGCTTTAATATGGAAATTTCTTGTTGCCANCATATTTCTATTTCGAATTTCAATTCTTTATATCGGGTACGAGATACTTTATTTTTTTTATGGAATTCTTTATGTAAATTGTACCAAACCAAAAATTAGCTTTAATATGGAAATTTCTTGTCGCCAGTATACTCTATCACCAATGGAACAACTAGAGTAAAATACATGGCACTTATCCCCTAGCTCCTACCACGAAACGACACATACCAATAGTCGGAAACACTTGGAGACAGAAATTATTAGAAAACTAAAAATGTCTGCTCCACGAAGACACAGCGCACGAAGATACTGCCCAAGAAAATACGGCATCATAGATATGGCACCGAGTATGGCGTCGAAAATACGGCGACGAAAGTACGGAACGAAATTGTAGAATAAAAATTTGTCGTAACATTTTTGCTAAGTGTAAAGTGTGCGGGCGCCAACCTGTAAATTTAGCTAGGTAGGTTAAATATTGGGCAGTATCTAATCTTTCTTAGCTGTTAATTTGGTTATTAGGCATAAAGTGTAAAGTGAAAGGCACCAACCTGTAAATCTAGCTAGGTAGGTTAAATATTGGGCAGTATCTAATCTTTCTTAGCTGGTATTTTGATTATTAGGCATAAAGTGTAAAGTGTGAGCGGCACTAACCTGTAAATCTAGCTAGGTAGGTTAAATATTGGGCAGTATCTAATCTTTCTTACCTGGTATTTTGATTATTAGGCATAAAGTGTAAAGTGTGAGCGGCACTAACCTGTAAATCTAGCTAGGTAGGTTAAATATTGGGCAGTATCTAATCTTTCTTACCTGGTATTTTGATTATTAGGCATAAAGTGTGAAGTGTGAGGGGCACCAACCTGTAAATATAGCTAGGTAGGTTAAATATTGGGCAGTATCTAATATAAGCAGCGGCTGCTGATCCCAACATCCCAATTCTAACATCCCATTGTAGTATCCAATTAGGGTATAATATAGCAAGAGTTTATTACAGCCGTACAATTTAGAATGCAGTATCCTTTATCAGATGTAGAAACCGGAATATTTTTGGTTTAATTATATCAGTGTTTACTACAGCCGAAAACTATTATTAGTAAAATTGTCGTCGTTACAACTATAATTTTGTCTGATTCATAAAATTGTAATTTCCAACAAAAAAATAGTTTTTTATTTATTATTTATTTATCTTTATTGTCAATAATTTAAAATTCCTACTAATCGAAATTCTGCTACAACCGGTTGCGACTAATTTTCATTTATTATTTTCGGTGCCGTATTTTTGTGAGCCGTATTTTCCAAGCACTCTATTTGACAACCACCGTAATTTCGATGCCGTGGTTTCGGCGCAGCACTTTATGCGCCACATCATTGGTGTCGAATTTTCATAAAATCAAAAAAGCCTAAGATATCTAAGCTAAATTTAAAGAATTAATAAACCCGTTAGTGCGTGCACAAGGACATGTGTATTTCCAAGTGTCTGGGTGGGTCGTTGCTGTTTTGTGTGAATTTTTTGAGGTAGGAATCGGATAATTTAATTTTGGTAACGATGTAAACGCTTACTATTATTTCATTAACTTTCCTGAAAGTTTCGTAAGTTTACCAAACTTTCTTTTCTCGTTTTTCTTGGTGGTCCGCGGTTTCCTTCGAGTTCTTATTTATACTTATACACACTACCAAATTTTATTGTTGCTAACCTCAATTTACATGAAGCAAAAAATGACAAGAGACATAACCCACCATTGCTGAAATACCATTGGTGTTTTCAGCTCCTGAGAACTACCAACAAATTTTTAAAAGTTATTTATTGCTCAATTAATTCGGCGCTAGGTTAAAGTCTAAAATGGAGTAGTTATATCTAAGAATAGAAATGTTGTATAAGAAAATAATATTATAATATAAACAAATTTCACATATAAGTCCAAAACTTTAATCTGGAACACATTTTAGTTTATTAACCCAATGGCATTCAATTTATGGATTATATATCACAAATTTCGTCAATATCAGTAGTTCTGCATAAGAAATAAAGTCATTAATATCACCGACAAATTGTTTTAATTTCGGAATTTTAAAACAAATAATTGTGATTTATTCAGTATCATTATCAATATCAATTATGCTGTTACACCTTGTTAATTAGATAAAGAAAACGGACTATCGATTCAAAACTATATCTGCTGACATATCTACATTTTATTGTCATTTACCACAACCACGTCATTCGTTCAAGCATAGTAACTACTATATTAGCATCCGTAGACTAATCCTTGGCATGAGGTGATTACTTTTGTTTGCTTTTGCAGGCCATAGGTAGGTCATTATGTGCGTGTAGTTAATACTTTAGGTTACTCTTCAAACTAAGATGTAAAATCAATAGGTTATTAAATGATAATAAATAAGTGTCGTCAAAATTTAATACTCTCCAAAGCCCATTCCTGTGTCTGTCGCCATAGATAACCATTATAACGTTTCTCAAACCCCAAGTTTTAAATAGTAATATGAAAACTGCGCTTAGTATTGTTCTAATATTGTATGACAGGTTGATGTCAACATCAGTGAACTAAATTAATTAATAAAAACAACAGTATCATTGGTAAAACATTCATACACTAAGCCATAATGTAAAACTATAGGAGGCTGCTATAATGCCCTAGGAGGCTATTTGTGCAGAAACAATCGGTAACTGCTACAACTACGTTATTAACAATACAATAAGTTACTATTACAGTTATTGTCTACCAATGGTAGCTGTTTAAGATTAAGATGTAGCCATGTAACCTTAGGTAATTGACACATCAGCTGTGATGAAACCATTGTCAGCTGAGATATAGTGATATTTAGCATATCGTCAAATTCTAAGTAATTTGTGTGAATTTCGTCAAATTCTACGTAATTTGACTCAATATTTTTATATTTGACTTAATTTGACTGATTTTAGTTCAAATATATAAACGTTGCCACATCCTGAAAGACAAACCGCCGAACAAACAAGCAGACATAAAAACGTACGGACACACCACACACCATATTCAAAATCTTTCTACTCCTCAACTGATCCGCTCAGGATAGATACATTTTCAATAAAAGCCTAGCACAGCTATATTTATCATAGTTTAATTAAATCAAACAATATACATTAGTTACATACAAGAAATCAAGATTTCTTAGCGCATTATTGTGGCAAAGATATGTACATCATCACAAGTTGTGGTCAAATTCAAAATTATTGTGCACAAAGTTTTTTTGTTTCAAATGTCAGAATTTAATACAACATAGTTTCTCATAAAAATGTGAAAACAAACAACTTAGCTCCCTACTAGTGATAAAATTCTAATAAATTTAGGATTATACATTTTTAAAACATTCCAAAAAAAGTATTCCAAGTAAAACGTTTTTGGAAGGTAGATGTAAATATATTTCTTCTTTATTCTAAAAGGAAATATTTATAATACACATCCGAACAAGAATACTATCTAAATATTTTATAATACTGGCAGATAGTAAAACAACATTTAAGTAGAATTTCTCTTTCTCTTTGTTTATGGATCTGGGGCTTAATTCGATTATTCCGTTTTTGCCACCGGCTTGAAATTTCAAAAAAAAAGAAGAGAAACAGCGGCTCCTATTGAAGACTCAAGGCGTCTGTAGAGGAAATATAAAGTCCCAATTGCATGTTTACGAGTGATGAATCAAAAAATTGGAGTAAGGGCATTTTGGGTCTCTTCCTTCTTAGTTCACATGAAAAATAAGGGATGAGTGAGATTCGGATGAGAGGAAAGGGAATATCATTTTTATCTCATTTTCAAAAAGATACCACACTAAGAACTATCAAAAACTAAAATAAAATGAGGAATAATGAGTATAAAGAAGACCGAATGTTATGATAAATTTCACTCACTTAATCCCACAGCGGAGTTAAGCTATATTTTTCTTTACTACTCAACCCAACTCATTTTAGCTCAAATAAGATACTTTAGATAATATTTTTAGTGTATTATATATATTTTTTGATAACAGTATTGACGGGATACTACTGTATACTCAGTTTGTTGAAGCGGAAGGGTTAAAAGTTGGAATGTATGCAAAAATTTCAAAAGGTATAAATTTGTTTTAGTATAATAAAGTAATACCAGGTTTATACTTTAATTGTATATAAATATATCTTAACTTTTTCTACATAGCGAATCACGAGTTAACATTTCTCATCAAAANAAAGTAATACCAGGTCTATACTTTAATTGTATATAAATATATCTTAACTTTTTCTACATAGCGAATCACGAGTTAACATTTCTCATCAAAAATCGAATTGCTAATACTCATACAACATATGAACTAATATGTATTACAACAGCTTAAAATTTGTTTCTAAACTATAAGTATATAGGTTTGTAGTTATATAATACAAATGAAACAATAATATAAGTTGTTAAAATTGGTAAATAATGATACAATTGTTCACTGTATAAGCTTATAGTAAAATGAAAAGAGGTTTTTGTGTTTTTTCAGTAAAATCAGAGGGGTGTCTGTAAGTTAATTTTTTTTTCGAAAATAAGGTGAAAAGGTACAATTGAATAAAGAAAAGGATGATTTTTTTTCCTGATAATTAATAATATCTAACTCATTGTTATTGTTGCAAGGTGAGATAATGATAAAGTTTCATTTAAAAAACAACGTTAAAAAATCATCTCTTATTTTTAGTTTTTATTTCAGAAAATTGGAGGTAAAAATGAGGAATTGGTTGAGATTTGAGTCAAAAGAACCGATGGCAATAGGGAGGAACACCACACAATATGACTCATTTATCATCTCACTCTTTCTCCCTTGTATCTACCAATTTCTATCCATCAATCAAATATAAAACTAAAGGTTACAAACTATAATACTTGGGTGATATTCTGAACCTCAACTTTACTATATTTATTAACTAAATTTTTACGTTTATAGTAAATACATAAGATTTTGAGTACAAAATCATGAATTTTAAGATTGATTTCACTTAAATTTCTATATGTTTTGGTAAATATATGTAAAGTTTGTAAGTAACATTACATGGAAATTGTTGCTATATTGGCAAGTTTGTTAAGATTTTTAGTTTATATTTAAGTAATAAAATTATTAAAACTGTATTTATTATCTACTTTATTACACATTCTTGTAACAGCAGGGTATAATTACCCTTGTGCTTGTTTATCAACATGTTTGTAAATATGACTTACAAGAATTCATGTATTCATTATAAAAATTTATCATAACTTATATGACATAATTTTTGTCTAATTTTTTTTTACTTTTTGAATTCTTATAAATTTTTGAGAATATAAAAATCTTACGTTTGTTTCCATTCAATTTTTCATAAGTCAAATCTTTTTAAATTAACGCTGCACTGAGTTCTGATTTAGGTAGATAGGAATCATTGTTTATTTCCATTTTATAAGTTTCTAGAATACAAACTTTGCTTAAAAGTCTAACAAAAACTGAAAAAGATGTACACAAAACGAATAAAAATACATGCATAACTACACAATTGGGTGTTGCCTTATAACCTTATTTCTATTCAAATAATTTTTATTCTTATAAATATCAGCATCATAGTTATATGGTACAAATAAATAAATGTTTAATGAAATTTAGACTGGTTGACTATATTTAGTTTGAAAAAAGTATTACAAGTATCAACTTTAATAATACAACGTAAATACAACTACCACGATAGATAACTTTTTCGACATTGTAGTTGAGTCACCTCCTCAATACTGATNGCATCATAGTTATATGGTACAAATAAATAAATGTTTAATGAAATTTAGACTGGTTGACTATATTTAGTTTGAAAAAAGTATTACAAGTATCAACTTTAATCATACAACGTAAATACAACTACCACGATAGATAACTTTTTCGACATTGTAGTTGAGTCACCTCCTCAATACTGATNATACAACGTAAATACAACTACCACGATAGATAACTTTTTCGACATTGTAGTTGAGTCACCTCCTCAATACTGATGACGGTATTGGAAATTAAGCTAGCGTGATTTCCGGAAAAATCTTATTGTTCTTTTGTTGATTTGAAAGGGTGTACAACCTAAATGCCGGAAGGTAGGCGTAAAATGTTAAGGATAGTAAATAATTATATTATGTAAGTGAGAATGAATGAGGTAAATCAAAAGATCCTGCTGTCTTTGTCTTTCAATTTTTTACATCGATTCATTCTTCACTCTTACCTTTCCCATTCACAAAACTGTCAAACATCTTTTTCTAATTAAAAATTGATAAAAAACTAGCCCTGTTAACCTTCTGTGTGCATACTACATATAGAAACTAAATGAAAGAATAGCTAACCGTACGAATGAGAAGACATGATATTGCAAAGACATTGAGACGATACGACTAATAAAAATTATCCAAATTTGGTTTAATCAGCGTTTTAAGCATGGTTTAAACCAGAGTTAGAAGAAATTAGATTTTTATATAAAAATCCAAAAAATCCGATTTTTTGGATTTAAATCCGATTTTTTAGATTTAAATCCGATTTTTTGGATTTTTTGGATTTTTATATTTTAATTGTCAAAAATTGAAAATATGATGTCTGAAAGAGCATTGAAAAAAAAANGGATTTTTTGGATTTTTATATTTTAATTGTCAAAAATTGAAAATATGATGTCTGAAAGAGCATTGAAAAAAAAATTTTTTTTTTTAACTTTGTAGATTACAAATTTTTCTGAAAAAATTTCTTCAAATTCACAATTTACAAGTGTTAAAGTACTTTACTTCACCNAATTTTTTTTTTAACGTTGTAGATTACAAATTTTTCTGAAAAAATTTCTTCAAATTCACAATTTACAAGTGTTAAAGTACTTTACTTCACCAAAAACGAAATTGAAGCTACGAATTTTGATTTGGATGCAGTGTTAGTGGTTAAATTTATCTTCAACTTTGTCTAAAAGTAGGTATTGTTGGTGGAAAGCTAACTTCTTTTTTTCTTCGTCTTACCGACAATTCGGACACCTTTTAGATAAAATGGGCGAACCTCCCATTCCACAATGTATTACCGAAACGCAGAATTACGTAGTAAAAAACAAAATGGTTTCTATTTTAATAGTTTCCGCTAAAGCATTTCACAATCTACGCAAAAACTGTTTATAATTACGTACATAAAACCTAAANCTCCCATTCCACAATGTATTACCGAAACGCAGTAAAAAACAAAATGGTTTCTATTTTAATAGTTTCCGCTAAAGCATTTCACAATCTACGCAAAAACTGTTTATAATTACGTACATAAAACCTAAAGATAATTGATATTAATTATTCAAATTGACATTTTTATCTTCATATTAATTAGTCCTTGGAATCATAAACATAAAAGTTTACCTCTGCAATGTTTGTTTGTCCGCTCTCTTTATACAATATGTATGCTTAAAAATAAGTCTATCTCAGTGCTCAGTTAGATATGTTATGTGGTTAGCAGCGAGGCTCTCCAAGTGGAGGTACTGGGTTCGATTCAGACGGTTGTGTGTGATTTTTTTTTTAAAGGTTAAGTATTTTTGATTTACTCTCTACATTCTATTAACTTTCCGGCAGACAACCCCCCCCCTACCCAATTGTCTACCACTCCCTAAAGTCATACACATAAAACATTACCACTGTGTGTCTCTTTCTCGACTGAAAAAATTTTCTGAGCCGACATTTTCTGGAATTCAAATTTTGACAACCCCCATTACCTAAAGGGCATGTGTGGAGTCTGAAAATATAATTAAAAAAAATTCCAGAATGAAGGAGAGCAGGGGGGGGGGGGCTAGGTTCTGAAGTTTAAAAAATGGGTTTCAAAAATCTTCGTCAACTTTTTCATTTATTGACCGATTCCGTTGAAATTTTGTATAAGCATACCTAATCGCATTCCCAGGTTACATATTTTTTAGTTTTTCATAAATTTGATTTTTTGAATTTTTATTAAATTTTGAAAAGAGGATTTTTCAAAAAAAAATTTTTTTGATCAAGTTAGGTGTTGTTCAACTCCTACTACTCACAGAAGATTTTTTCCCTATAATTTTTGGCCAAAAGTCCAAACGCTACGAATTAGCTTTGTGTTGGCGTAATTCACTTTAGTATACGTAAATTTGAATGAAAAACGTTATCGTAAGCGAAAAAAAAATTGAATTACCACGTATTAGAATGGATGAACGTTATGTAATTTTATGCATCCGTCTGTAAACCGTTTTCTTTACAACGTTTCTTTCTCCTACTGACGATTTTACTTAAGAACTTTATTGCATATAATCTGATATAATTTAAATGATGCTAATCAGATTTCTAGAAATATTTAATAAAAGTTGAATATGCATATATAAATTTGAAATTATCCACGCTTCGTTTTCACAACTTACAGTAAATATGGAATGAAGAGCTAACACACATGGGTGTTTGAGGTTCGGTGAACCTTGAGGTTCGGAAAAATTTCATCGAACCCTGAACCGAACCGAACATTATTCGATACAGGTTCGGCTCGGGTTCTATATTTTTTAATTAGTTACGGGTTCGGCTCGGTTCGACAGGATCTAGATTCGGTTCGGGTTAGGTGCGGCCTTAAAGTTTTGAATTTAGGAATCGGTTCGGTTCGGTTCGTAGCTGAACCTGGTTCGGTTCGGTTTGGAAAGTTCGACGAACCTGAATGTTTGGATATTAAATGGGGCAAGGTTCGGGATGGTTTCAGTGCGGATTCGGCTCGAGAGAGTAAAATATTAAAGTAGAGTCGGGTTCGGTTCTGTTCGACAGAGTCGAGGTTCGGTGCGAGTTTGGTGCGCTAAAGTAAAATTTGAAATTGGTTCGAGTTCGCCTCGGTTCGATATAGTCAAGGTTCGATCCGGGTACGGTGCGGCAAAATTTTTGTGGACTAGATTCGGGTTAGGAAGGTTCGGCAAACCTCAAAAGCCCATGTGTGAGCTAAAGTAAAATTCTAAAGCTGCCTTTCATAGACCGTCTTTACAAAAGTTACACTAAAAACTCCTTTCTATTTGTTTCATAATTTCAGTTGTTTATTTTCGACAAATAAATACCAGAGAAATGAGTAACCATTGGTAAAAATATACCATTCATAAAGAAAAAATAAAAATTCATTGATTCTGTAATTTTTATATTTCGTAAATTATTGATTTTAAACGGTATAAGAATACCCAAATAACCAATTGCAAGAGAATAATATTATGCGTAATATTATTCATTATTATAAATCGATTATACACGATGTATCGAAAAAGAGCAACGCGGTTTTCATTAAGTGCGCTTCTTCGAAAGGTCATAACTCCTTACGGTTTTGACATGGGCAGCTCGTAGCAGCTGTAAACAAATATCATGGTGTGCACATAATTGTGTAATATTCAATTACTGTCTTTTAGCCTGGGTTTTGTCGGGTTTTAAATGAAAAATCAACTAATGTACTTCCATGTTAAATATTAATTTGGAAGAGCCGTCGCTACTGGATACTTCAACCAAACCTCACCAAATTTTATTAGTAATTTCTATTAGCCCTACTTAATAATTTGTAGTGATCAAAGCTGGAATTGATATAGATGAAAAATGACACTTTTGGCCAAAAATTATAGAAGAAAACCTGTGCTACCATAGGAATAAAAATAAAAATATATAAAAAAAATTTTTTTTTTCAAAAATTAATATTTTTTATGGTTTATCATCACGTTAGTCTGAGATTCTTTGCATCCTTTGCGCCATCTGCTCTGTGATACACCAATTGAGCCAAAAATTTGCATTTGAATTTTTAAAACTAATACCAAGGTGCCATATTTTTTAGTTTTTGAAACGTTGCATCTTTCAATTTTTTTAAATAAAATAAAGTTTCTTTTTGTCATATGAACATTTGGACCATGTAGGGTCTTATTCGACACTTAATGCTTTTATATACGTAATAACTGAACACAACAAATAACATTTTGACGAACCATCAAACTTATTTTTATAAAAAAAAAATGCTTTTTTTTCTTCTAACCATTCGTATTACGTTACTTTGAGTTTTTATATGGTAAAAAAATTTTTTTTTAAATGTATTAAAAATTGAAAACACAAAATTTTGAAAAACTAAAAAATATAACACCTTGGTATTAATTTTAACTATTTAAATACAAATTTTTGTCTCAATTGGTCCATCATAAAGCAAATGGCACATAGTAATTTTTTAATTTTTTTTTAATATTTTTATTTTAGCTCTAAAAATAGTTTGATGCGTACAGTGCTGCTCCCAAGAGTAGGAGGAGTTGAACAATACCCAACACGATCAAAATGTTTGTTTTTTACATACTCGTTTTCAAAATCTAATAAAAATTGAAATAAATAAAAATTTTGAAAAACTTAAAAATATATGGCAGCTTGGAATTAGTTTTAACAATTCAAATACAACTTTTTGGCTCAATTGGTCTATCACAGAGTAAATTTCACAGAGTAATGCGAAAAATTTCAGAAACAGAACGTCATAATAAAGAAAAAAATGAACACCGACTAATACTTTTTACATTATTGTGATAAAAGTTTGACGCCCGCGGCAGCGCTAGCCGGCTCGCGAGCGGCGAGCGAAGCGAGCGCCGGCTAGTTATATCATAATACATATTACTCTATATATCACAAAAATCACATACCATCTATATGAGAAGTAAATTACAGAGAAAGTGAAAGTAAACAAAAAACACTATAAACAGTACAAAAATAACCATTTTTTTCTACAGTTAATTTGGATTATTTTATTTCCAAACTCATAACGCAAATAAGTTATTTTTCTGATGCATGTCACCCATAGATTTTAAGTTCTACCCAGTGTATACAAAGTCATTCAGTTGCAACCAACCGTCAGGGTTAATGTAAGTCAATATTCAATTTATATTTTAAATATTAATTCAACATTTACGAAAATAAGTAAAGCTTTATGCTCTCTTAGGCTTATGGCTTTTAAGCAGGATTTTTAGTTTTTTTTATAACAACCAAAAAACTTGGTTTATTGGTTTAAACCGGATTTATTTGGTTGAAACCATGGTTTTTATTAGAAATTTGTTTTGAATTTTTCTAAAATTTATTTTGCTCAAATTAAATTTTATAACAACCAAGAAATATATAAATATATAAAACTAAACAAAATTCAGGATACGCAAAAATGTCATAAAATGAATCTGTACAGAGTAGAGATGTCGATTTACTTTTCATTAGCAAAACGATTAATATTGCTATTATTTTTCAAGCCAGAGATTATCTAGCTTTATCACACTCATTTTAATTTATTTTTATTTAATATAATAAAAAGCATTCGACTTACTCTATCAACTCTTAGGCAAACATTGGGCCAAAAAATCAATGGGTGTTTTATTATAAAAATTACTTTAAGAAATAGAAAAAAACTATTAGTAAATACAAAACGTTGTAAGCTATGATTCAATGCAAATGAGCCTGAAAAAGAAATGAGTTAAAGACCTCCAAGTAAGTCAAGAAAGCGTTTAATTTAAAATATTTTATGGGATTTTTTTGTAATAAAATTTGTTTGCTCATTCCCATCGACATGCTCCTGTTTGTATTTCTTGAATAAAATTTAAATTTGACTCAAGTTTCTTCAAAATTGTATAAAAAAAATTGTAATTCGGGGTTTATTTAGTTTTTATTATTTGGTTTAAATCACATGGCTTTTAAAAAAAACCTGGTAGTTTAAAACAACTTTTGGTTTTTGTAAGCCGGCAGTTATGGGGTTAAATAAACCATGGTTTAAACCAAATGATTAAATCAAAAATACCCTGCTTTTAAGTATACTTTCTTCTCATGTTCATACTCCTCTAATATATACAGCTGTGTATTAATTAATTACTCAGTCAACAGTATCAGAAGAAGTATAGTTTATAAAAAGTACAACCGTAGCAAATTTCTTTACATATGAGAAAGGGAATTGAAAAAAAAACACCTATTCTTCCCCATTAATTGTTTTTCTGTGAACTGGGGCATTATCCATCACAAAGCAGTTGTGGTGATGCTAAGGTATCAAAAAGTTAGATGTGTCATGTGTGTTCCATTATATGAGCATGTAAAAATAGGAGAAAATGATGATTTTACGTATACAATGATGCAATAATTGAGCCTTACAAGGGAAGCAACAGATACCTTGTGTTCCCTGCTGTGTCGTAATGACCAGGAAAAATTAATGTTCTGGAGAGGATATCCGATCAGAATTGAAATTTCACATCTACAATAACCCGTACAGAAATCTAAAGAGGTTATATAACATCTCAGCAACGTTAAAATGGAAAAAAAAATTTGACTGTGTAATTGCGGAACATTTGAGAATCCGATTGTTGAAAAATATTTAACACACTAATCTTGGAATTGGCTTAATGGGCATTCCATCTTTCACGAATTCAAATTAACTTGATAATTAAAATTTTGTGATCATTTTGAAATATCCATGTTAGTGGATCGTGCAAATGAACATGTCCAAATCGTAGTTTTTTTAAATTGAAACTTTTCATGAAACTATGATAGATGCATCAAGATAAACACATAGACCCAAAAAATGATTTTGCATTTTTGCAAAATTGACAGGTTTTAATGGGAGCATGCTATCTCCAGCACACAATTTGGAGCAAATTATCATCCATATCGTCCTAATATACATAATAGGCCGTTTAATATTCCCAACACCACTAATCTAGTTATCGGAAAATAATGCTGAGATGGAAAGATTAACGAATCGTAAAACCTTCCTTAGCTTCTCTACACTCAAATAATAAATAAACGGTGTTTATATTTTAATTCTATTTTCTATTTATATTATTCAAGCGATGATATTAAAAAATGATGTCAATGTCACAAAATCAGTTTCGCCCTTGAGCATTTCTCACCAAAAAGATTAATGCAAAAGTTTTTGAAACAAACAAACCCAAGTGCCGAACATGGAAATATTGGTAACTCATCCTCCCTAAAATAAGTAATTTAATTACAGAACTCAATTGGATTAACAAATATTAAAATTTTTGCTACAAATAGAAATAATACTCTTTCAACAATTTTTATTAACAACGCAATAAAATTTTAAAAATGTTATTCAGAAAAAAACAATTCTGTTATTCGCATCAATTCAATCAATTAAAGGAGTTTCCGGTAACAGGCAATGTTGGAAGTTCAGTGCTCCCATTTTGACTTGACGAAATCGTTCTCTACTAATAAAGCGTTACCTACAATCTCTGCTTTGCGTAAATTTCCAAAGAGACCCGTTATATTATTTTCCATTTCCATTTCTTCATCTCCTCCTAACTCCATGGTGCTCAAAATCTCTGACGCCTCCCATTTGCCATCATTTTTGTTTGTTTGATTTATATTCGTGTCAAGGTCATCATGAAATAGTAAGTTGAGATACATTGACAATGTCAAAAAATATGTTATGTGAGTTATTATTTTCGACTTTGGAAATGTTGAGGATGACTGGAATCTTTGGTGCTTCGCCGNGAAATTCAATAGTAAGTTGAGATACATTGACAATGTCAAAAAATATGTTATGTGAGTTATTATTTTCGACTTTGGAAATGTTGAGGATGACTGGAATCTTTGGTGCTTCGCCGTTATACTCCGTACACTTCCAGATCCCTGCAATATCGCCGTGTTTTGGCTCTGCGTAAGTGGTCATCATTTGTCTAGAAATAAATGGATTTGGATGTTGACAGTAAATTTATATCCAAGTAACTGTCCTACTTATAAATTTCGATGGAACAAGTTATATAAAGTATCACTAAAGTAGCACTAAAAAAATTGGTATTAAGAAGAAAAGAATTATGAAAAAGGGTAGCATATTGGCCAGACCTCAATTCGAATTAAGGTGTGCATATCATGCTGATAAACTGATTTAATTTGAAATGTTTTAGTTATGTCAATTTTTCTGTTTGTGGTTTTTTTCTAATGTATCTGGATCGTGTGTAATGTATCTGTAAGCGTTCAAACTTTAGTGCAAAAAATTTTGAACTCATACAAACTTTGTCGCCTTATAAGAAACTACTGCAACCGGGACACTTAATCTTTTATATCTTGTCGATACTAATTAATAGAGAATAGACCTTGTAGGATAATTAGTGTTGCGATAACCAATGACTAAGCTGACAATACAGCTTCGACAAATAAGAAAGAAAGTAGTGACACGTCACTCGTGAATAAGATTAAACCACTTCCTCGTAAATGGAAGTGTAATGTTAAACATAAAAATCCCTCCTCCTGCATGTTGATCTATTTCGCTCAATCTCTCTGACGGCTTTTAGTATCCCTCATCTTTACTTTTAGTATCCCTACTTATTGCACATCGCGAGAATAAATTTGAAATTTATAAAAGAAAAAAGACAATGCATATTGTAACCAATATCAGTACGATGGATGAGGATATTACCCAAATGTCTANTTATAAAAGAAAAAAGACAATGCATATTGTAACCAATATCAGTACGATGGATGAGGATATTACCCAAATGTCTAGTGGTAACATATCACATATCTTTTCAATTTAATCTTGTTAAAAATGTAAAGTTGGTAATACAGTAACACTAGTGAACTTGAGGATGTGTTCTGGTGTGCTGTTGAATGTTAAAGTGTTCAAGGAGTGATTTATTTCTACTTAAATACTATTTCCGTTTAGGCTATTTGAGATATTTTGCGTTATTCTGATACTGATAGAAAAATGTACATCAAATAAAAACCACTAAAGTAAAGCGGTTCGTCTTTCCAATATGTGATATGAGTACAGATAGTGCATTGGTGCACCGCATAGAGAGGATATATTTCCTTTTCGTGTATATTCTCAGTTTGCAAGAATTGTTTGGTTTGAGAATGCCATGGGTGTTATACTACACAGCAAAGAGATTAATATTTCTCTACCTTTACTTCAATAACGTTGAGCAACCCAATTTGTGGTTATGCTTAGTTCATCCACAGCCAGTTAGCCGTAACCGTCGGATAATGAGAATCGTGAAAAATTGGATAACTAGCTTGAATCAATGTTTAATTGGTAGAGGAATCAATGACGCTCGTAATCGTCCACACCACGCGACCTTCCAGATTTAGTTTGAAGTAGGGACTTTATAACAGTTAAATCAAAGTTTAAAGAACGTTGTATCCAGTAAGTAGCANCAGATTTAGTTTGAAGTAGGGACTTTATAACAGTTAAATCAAAGTTTAAAGAACGTTGTATCCAGTAAGTAGCAAAAGAATGCATTGATATTAATTTAGCTTCCAAAAGAATGTTAACCAGGACAGAATTTGTTGATGTAGGATAATACTATACATCATCGAATTCCGAAACCTATATTGGAACTTGNCAGATTTAGTTTGAAGTAGGGACTTTATAACAGTTAAATCAAAGTTTAAAGAACGTTGTATCCAGTAAGTAGCTAAAGAATGCATTGATATTAATTTAGCTTCCAAAAGAATCTTAACCAGGACAGAATTTGTTGATGTAGGATAATACTATACATCATCGAATTCCGAAACCTATATTGGAACTTGGCTATAATGAATTTACTAGTATAATGTACGAGAAAACGTCGTCATTAAGTGTTGTAGTTAGGTACACCACTTGAGCGATTATTTGGGTTTACTCGACTTGAGTGATTCTTCGAGTGGAAAGTTGGTATTCAAGGTTGAGTTTTGGACAGTGATGTGGCATGCAAGTTTGGAGTGGAAGTTAAAAGCAGCTATCACAACACTCCATTGTGCACTCCAAATCACTAAAAAATCAGTCTCTTGAGTTAGCGTGGCTTACTTAAATTTGGCCTAAACCTAGAAAGTAGGAAGTACAATACTTTAAGCTTCACCTTTATTGATGATTGGCTAACTAGAGCCAATGATGACTTAGGTTTATTAAAACCTCCTTTGTTCCTCTTGGTGGGCATCAGATAACTTCATGGAAAATCTGTTCAAACCACAGAAACTCACTCGGCTACCAGTGTTCATGAACAAAAACACAGACCAGTACAGGTATTCATACCAGTGGATATAGTCGTATGACTCTTGCTAAATCGAAGTTGGTCGAGAAGTATTTTAGGGTTACTGTCGGATAATGTTATACATCATCTAATTTGAAACTAATCCTTAATTTCATTTAATTCACGGATCAGCGTTATATAATTGATTTCTAAAAACACTCAAATGCTTTCTTAAATTCTTCCCAAAAGTAGCTGATATCTTTCTAAAAGGACTAAAGCTAAAATTCTTCAAATAATGGGTAGAGGACATAGTAGCGACAACCAGCATGGAGTTGCGATACCTCATTTGTTACAGAAACACATGACTGGATTCCAAATCCTTAAAGGAATCAACTGCAAACACTTGTGTAAGTTTAGACATACACGAGAAACTTCAATTCTATTTTTGGCAAATTTATGACGATGAGTATTCAAAAGATAAAAATATTAACAATTCTTAATTATAATTTTAACATAGTAGTTCTGGGTTAAAAACTAAACTCTATTATTGGAATAGTCAAGGAAACGTTATTTTTATTTATTATAGCAAAATTTCCAACTGAATTCAAACATACTACAAATACCTTCCAATACTACCCGTGTCTAGCAAATTCTTACCTGTGCATGGAAATCCTTTGTGTATGCCTAAAACTTTTATGTGTGCGTCTCAATATTTGANCTAAAACTTTTATGTGTGCGTCTCAATATTTGATGAGTGCACGCAAATGTTTCATGTTACTCAGTCAATGTTTTATTTGTCCGTCAGTTATTTATGTGAATGTGCAGATATTTTAAGTTTAAGAAACCTTTTCAATGTATACTTTATATNTACTACAAATACCTTCCAATACTACCCGTGTCTAGCAAATTCTTACCTGTGCATGGAAATCCTTTGTGTATGCTTAAAACTTTTATGTGTGCGTCTCAATATTTGATGAGTGCACGCAAATGTTTCATGTTACTCAGTCAATGTTTTCTTTGTCCGTCAGTTATTTATGTGAATGTGCAGATATTTTAAGTTTAAGAAACCTTTTCAATGTATACTTTATATGTCCGCATTTACTTTCATGACAGTCAGTCTATAATCTATTTGTTCCCGGTAATGATGTGTGAACCTGAAGGTTTTATACGTGTGCCAAAATTCTTAATGTGTATTTGTGTTACTTGTGTGTTTCAATATTGAGTGATGTGTGTAAAGAGGTATATTTGTGACTTCCCGAGTTCTCAAATTAGATATAAGTTATATCTACCATTATATCTAATCGATTGTAACAAATTATGGCCGTTTATTATATCTAATCGATTAGTAAGGCAAGTTCGCCGAGTATGTAAAGACAATAAGGGAATGTACATTTCTTATATATTACAAAGAGTTAGTTAGAAATAATTGATTAGATAAAAATGAAACTCAAAAAAAATTACTTCACTACTCATACTTCCAACCTTTTTTTTCCTGCTCTTCCTAGTAATCGAACCTAGCAGTAACCAATTCAAACTCCCACACCTTATACATCGCACTAGAACCAAGCCACCTGATGGAGTCAGAAAATAAACTCAACCCTATTCAACTATCTTAGCATTGCCACTTCTGATTAAAAGTAATAACATAACTCCTATAAATTCAATATCAATTTTTTCTAATCATTCCGCACAAACAAAAAGCGAAGTACAATAGTTGTTTTTCTGCAAAAACAAATAATTTTGACCAAAACTTTGATAATTTTGACTATTTATATTCGTATGCGTTTGATGGTGCAGCAAGGCATAGAAATTTAATTCTGCTTTGATGTGAAGAATAGATAGTTTAATGTTTCTTAAATTAACTTTCAGATATTTTTTGTTTCTGCCAATCGAAAATTTCGATTCGAAATATGAAAATCCATAAAAAAATCGCATTTATATTCAACAAATAAGATTTTATTTAGGATTTTTATGTAAGATTTTTTTGTTCATGACGTAATCAAAAGCATGGCCAACAAAAAGATACAAAATGTATTTTCAAATGATGCAAAAAAAAATTGAAAGAGCGCAAATTAATGCAAATTTTTTAACTTCACAGTTGCTTAGGAACAAAAATTTTGCGAGAAAATTAAACTTCAATTGACAAAGTAAAGGTAGATTGTGTCATATATTATTCTGCGGCACAATTTCAGCAATGCCACAGAAAAAAACTAATAAAACGCTATGAGTACCAATCGAAACAATTACCCATAATCAATATACTAATTATTCTTTCTAAAGTTTTGGTAGCGAACTAAGGCATGAGCATGTAGACTTATTTATAGTTCGATTGACGGAATTTCATACCGATTAAAGAACAAAGTTTTAAGCATGTTGAGGTTTTAGAAAGAATAGTCTTACAAGAGATTTTTGAAATATCACGAAACTGCATAATTTTTGCGCACATATTGGATTTGTTTTTCTGATCCTAAACTGTTTTATTAAACGGTTGCATTAAAATTTTTTTCAAATTAAAAAATTATCATGTGTGAGAATTAATTGCGCAAGTTAGTAGCAAACAGATTTTTATAGATTTTGAGAAAGATTTCTTTTTAACGTTATTTTTCAAACAATTCTACAAATTTCACAAAAACAAATAGATACTTTCAAGATTCGAAGAAGTTGTATAATTTATGACGTGATTTTGGGCGTATAACTGATTAAATAATATGTATTTGATTCGGTTACATGAATCCAATTTTTAGGGAATTATTTTTCTAATCTTTAAAAATCTTGTTTCTTCACCTTTTAGTAAGAGTTTTTTTTAGCTTTATAGCAAGATTATTGCTGGTTTTTAGTCGAAATGTGTTGATGACCTCAACATGATACTCAATTTTTGTGAATTTTTAGCAATATTTTTGTCAGATTTTACCAAAGTTAAAAAAAATTACTTATACAAAACTCAATTTAAAATAAAACAAAATTTAATGTGAAGTTTGTAATTTAGTGAATTTTTTTTAATTGTAAAAGGTGAAAAAAGTTGAGATAACAGTGTATTTGGTTGCAGTTAATCATAACTATATTTGAATAACCAGATTTTTAGTATGATCCTCTCTGTAGCAATCGGATTACATTTAATAATTTTGGACTCCAATGCGACATCTTCGATACAACTCAAACATTCCTATTTAGCAAAGTTTGTTCGGTTTTACTTAAACATGCAATAAAGTGACTGGCTAATGTAAGAAAACAGTTTTTGTATATGGAAAAAATCACAGACGTATATTTTAGACTTGAAAACAATTATAATTATCATCTTTAGAATTTAATAATTTTTCGCTTAAGTTTTTCACAATTGACAAAGATTATTTAGCATTGAATTTAAGTAACGTAACTTCAAAATTCACATTCACCAAAAATCTACCGATCCAAGTCCCAAAAAATCAAACATATTATCAAACTGCCAAACACCGAGACGTTTGAATAATAATTTTTCGTTTCCAACCAATTGTAGCTAATGTGCTGTAACAAAATGTTTCCAAATTAACAGAACATATTTATATCTAATGAGTTATACCTTCTCTATTCTTGAGAATACGTATAGGAGAAAATGACATGAATCTATACCTAAACAAATTATATATAACTCATTAGAACCACAAAATTAGTTCGTAATGGCTGGATATAGTTTATATCTCATTAGAAACAACTTTATAGAAGTAAACTCGATTAGATAGAATTTGTATCTAATTTAAAAACTCGGGTTAGACTATGTGTGTGATGAATTAAAATGTGGTATTCAGATATTTCTCTTTGGACAATCCAAAAAATTTGTCAACACAAAAATGGCTTTTGTCTACTTATGCATCTCAGATACACTTTCCCAAGTTCCAACTTCACGTACTTGGATTACTTCTACAAAATATGTTTTCCAGTGTTCCTTATAATATTGTGATAGTTTACAAAGCAATACCACTGCACTCGTTTTTAGTATCAATATTCATTGTAAATTAATTTTTAATGCTTTCAATTAAATGTAAAGTTTTATTAAATCAACATTGCTGCACAATCAAGCTCCATATATAGATTCAATAATTCGTTTAGACGACTGTGTGTTATATTCAATAATTGGGAATAATATCAGATGTGACATCATTTTGTCATTATTTTTGAAAATTAATTAACAATTGGATTTTGCATTTTTTACTCTTCAGGCAGGTGGGGCGGGAGGTTGAAATACTAAGGAAATGTAAGAAAGGAATGATTAGGAAGTCGGAGTTTTGTAGAGATATTGATTGGCTTGAATTTGTTTTTCTTTTACTTTAAGCTGAATTAAAATATAGTCCTTTTAGTTAAGTAGTGACTTAAATTAATTATTGCAGAAATAAAACCATGGCCGGTTAGTTAATCGTCGGTTAAATGTTGAAATAGTTCCAAATTCAAATAAAATTATTTGGATGACCGCTCGATCTATTAAGTTGGGAGATAAGCCAAAGCTACTGTATTCCGCTGACAATTCATAAATGATTAAAGTTAGTTAACCGATTTTCCCAAATTAAAATATTAGTTGATAATTATATTTCGCTTTAACCGCCGCTAACAACTAACTCAACATGGATGAACCGACCACTAGTACCCCACATTTGATCCAAACATATTCGGCGTTCCAGCATGTCTATCAAAATATTAATTATGTGATTTCTTTGATCTTTTTGTAGTAATACTTACTAAATAAAAATTTGTAAGCAAACAATGTTTGAATACCGATATGGACAGTCAGCTTCCGACCATCACGTAAATACTTTATCAAACGTTCGACATTATTACAAACCCGTAACACAAAATCTCCGTCAAAACTGATTCCAACACTGTTACTGAATCGACTGCGACTANAAAGTATTACATTATTACATTATTACAAACCCGTAACACAAAATCTCCGTCAAAACTGATTCCAACACTGTTACTGAATCGACTGCGACTATTCGATTTCGATTGTTGTGAACTTACGTAGTTGCAACTCAATCATGACGGATCGCTTCTTTACTCTTCTGGACAATAATTGGGTCGATAAGATTCAGTTAACCCGTGGGATTCAGTTTTATGTATAAAAAAGTTATTCTATAATTCGCAATACACAATTTACAGATTTTTTGTCCAGATCTTTTCATTCAGTTAAAAAGAAGAATAACTGACTACTATTAGACGTATATAATTGTATATCACACGTCAGAAAATATAAGTTAAACTCTGATTCTTAGGATCGAAATGAAATAAAAAGATAAAAAAATTTGAAGTTGAAATGGCGGAAATGTATTTAGCTTTTTAAAACTTTTTAGCTTCTTTGGAAACCGTAAAGAAATGTTTTTTAAAGTTTTTTTTGTTCATTACCAAGAAGTCGATTGCCAAGAATGGGATAAGCACTAACTCCTAATGCACGCAATATGACTAATTAGTAGCAGGATTTCAGTAGATTTTGTCACTTCTAGATAACAATAAGNACTCCTAATGCACGCAATATGACTAATTAGTAGCAGGATTTCAGTAGATTTTGTCACTTCTAGATAACAATAAGCCTAAAAGAAATGGGAGTAGCTTTAGATGAAAACACTATCGTGACAAAGATTGTGTCCTCTCTACTATCGAAGCAGGAAGCCTTCAAGACAGCCTAGGATAGTGTGGCCCCAGATCTGCAAAAAATGACAGTTCTGTTAACCAGACTCAGAAGAAAAAAATTGGAGACTGATCAAACTTTATCATCTGCAAAGGAGCAGAGTTCAGCAAAAGTCTACCAAACATCCTCTAGCTACAAACCTCAAAAAAGAGTTGACCCAGAAGAAAGGAAGAAGAAGATTAATCTAATGAAGAAGAATACTCACTGTAATGCTTGTGGGAAACGCGGCCATTGGGCACGCGAATGCAGAAGTAAACCCAGAACTCAAAATCCAACAACAGTACAGCATGCAACGCCAAAGGCAGAGAATAAAAATTTTAAGAACCAAACAGATTCAAGAAAGGCTTTCATGGTCAATAAATCTACAGAAGATGATTACGTTTGGTATAGCGATTCAAAAGCAAACATCCACATATGTGGACAAAGAGATTGGTTCACTTCGTATAGAAAGTTCAACAACTCGAAACCAGTCTATTTAACAGACCGACAACCAATAGAGGCACTCGGAGAAGGTGATGTCACAGTCATGGTCTATATAAACGAAGATTGGGTTGAATGCACTATTGCTAATGCACTCTACATACCAGGGTCGGTTAATTTATTTTCAGAAACAGTGATGGCAAAGAAAGGGTACAACATCATTCGTACAGCAGATGACATGAAGTTCTTCGATAATTTGGAAGCGCTTGGACCCATAGCGTATCCTTCGGAAAGTCTCTACAAAATGAAGTTCAAGATGCCAATAACAAATGCTCTTGCAACTATTTATGAACTGTCGACAATGCGCCTGTGGCATGAGAGATGTGCACACATTAATATGAACTATATTAAAGATACGATACAAAAGAAAACTGTCAATAGGATCCAGCAAATCACCTGGACTGGCCAGAACGTCTGTCGAAGTTGCCAAAAAGGAAAACAAGTCAAAGAATCCTACCCACCTATCTGGATTTAGCTGGAAAGTTTCCTGTTGAGTCTCTCGGAGGAGCAAAATGGTTTTTGCTGATTAAGGACGATTCATGCGGGTTTAGAGTAGTTTATTTCCTTAAAAACAAAAGCCAAACATACGAATGTATAACTGATTATGTAAACTTCATAGAAACACAAACAGAAAATAAGTTGAAGACCATGCGTACAAATAATGGGACTAAATTCGTCAATGAGAATCTAGCCATGTTCTTCAAAAACAATGGGATAGTCCATGAGACTTTTGCTGCATACAGCCCACAATCAAATGGAAGGATAGAGCGTGAGATGCGCACTATAAAGGATACGACAAGAGGTATGATGCAGCATGGAAATATTCCTGAGTTTCTATGGGCAGAGGCTATAGCTACGTCAGTCTATATACACAATAGAATTCTCGACAAACAAAGACAAGAAACGACAGCCTTTCAACAGGTTTTTCAAAGAAAACCCCAGATTGGCCACATTAGAATCTTCGGTTCAAAAGCATACGCTTACGTTCCTGACCAACTTCGTCGAGTTTGGGAACTAAAAGTGAAAAAATNAATCTTCGGTTCAAAAGCATACGCTTACGTTCCTGACCAACTTCGTCGAGTTTGGGAACTAAAAGTGAAAAAATACATTTTAGTGGGATATGAAGGATTATCAGAAAAATATCGCCTTTATGATGCTGAACACCGTACCATTATAGTTTCCAGAAATGTCACGTTTGAAGAGTACAGAAAAGCAAGTGTCGGAATCCACGATTGGACAATAATAATATCAGAGGATTGCTACACACAGGAGAACAATCCAGCAAACACTCCCGAAGATGGCTGTTCTGAAGAAGATGAGAAACAGAGCATCAAACAAAAGAGTACTGATCAATAAGTAGAACTATCAAGTCAGAACCATGGGATGGAACTACGAGACAGGCATTTGATAAAGCTACCAGCAAGGTATCAAATACATGTCACATAGGTCGTTAGGGAACCACAGACACTCAAGGAAGCCATGCAGTCGGAACAAGCTAAGGAATGACTCGAAGCTATGGATGATGAGATGAAGAGCCACAAAGAAAATCACACATGGAAACTTGTAAAGTGCCCTCAAAACATCATACCGCTAGACACTTGCTGGATTTTCAAGATTAAAAGAAACTTGGATAAAACTATCAAGAAATTTAAAGTGCGCTTCGTCATCAAGGAATATAAGCAACAGTATGGAGTTGATTATGATGAGACGTTTACATCAGTATGCAGATATGAATCAGTTCANAAGGAATATAAGCAACAGTATGGAGTTGATTATGATGAGACGTTTACATCAGTATGCAGATATGAATCAGTTCATCTGCTTCTTGCGATAGCAGTGAGTATAAACTATCACTTGACACAATGCGATATCAAGACTGCATTCCTTCATGGAAAACTCGACAAAGTAGTCTACATGAAGCAACCACTAGGGTACGAGCAAGGGGAGAACCANCTTCATGGAAAACTCGACAAAGTAGTCTACATGAAGCAACCACTAGGGTACGAGCAAGGGGAGAACCAGTTTTGCCTTTTACAAAAAAGCCTTTATGGCTTGAAACAGGCATCTAGATGCTGGTTCAGTTTGTTGACAGACTTTCTAAACCAACACAACTTTATTTAGACATCTAGTGATCCTTGCNAAGGAATATAAGCAACAGTATGGAGTTGATTATGATGAGACGTTTACATCAGTATGCAGATATGAATCAGTTCGTCTGCTTCTTGCGATAGCAGTGAGTATAAACTATCACTTGACACAATGCGATATCAAGACCGCATTCCTTCATGGAAAACTCGACAAAGTAGTCTACATGAAGCAACCACTAGGGTACGAGCAAGGGGAGAACCAGTTTTTCCTTTTACAAAAAAGCCTTTATGGCTTGAAACAGGCACCTAGATGCTGGTTCAGTTTGTTGACAGACTTTCTAAACCAACACAACTTTATTTAGACATCTAGTGATCTTTGCGTTTTTGTAGAACAGAAAAATTATCCAACTATTATCCAAATTATTCCAACTGATAAATAAGGAGAAAAATATTAAGATGTTTATTAATTCTAATTAAGAAAAAAACATTGTTTCAATGAACCTAATCTCTTTTCGCAGTTTGGTATGTTTATATTAATTTTTATTATTTTACGTTGACAACTCAACTTTATGTAAAGGCTGTTCACTGTGTATGGGGGATGCAGATCATATTTAGAAAAATGTTGCTTCCTACACTTCCGTGTTAACCTCGACAGAATATCGTAATTTAAAAATACCACAATTCTCTTTTATGTTGGTAAATTGCTTCTTCCAAAAAACATACATAGANCTTGGTAAATTGCTTCTTCCAAAAAACATACATAGAATACTTTTCGTTAGGCATACGATTTTAAATCCTTAAACTGTTCATTTGATAAGTAAATGCTGACTGACGAACAATTTCGTAATNATGTTGCTTCCTACACTTCCGTGTTAACCTCGACAGAATATCGTAATTTAAAAATACCACAATTCTCTTTTATGTTGGTAAATTGCTTCTTCCAAAAAACATACATAGAATACTTTTTGTTAGGCATACGATTTTAAATCCTTAAACTGTTCATTTGATAAGTAAATGCTGACTGACGAACAATTTCGTAATNGTTAGGCATACGATTTTAAATCCTTAAACTGTTCATTTGATAAGTAAATGCTGACTGACGAACAATTTCGTAATCCATAAAAGATTTGAAACGAAAATGATTGTGCAATGCCAATGTACAAATACGAAGCTTGCTTATAACTGTGGAGGCTAAATACTTAAAAAGAGCCTTTTACTTACTTAACTTCCTGTTTGGGAAAATTTAAAGGAAGCTTAAATCCAGAATTTTGGCCACTTAATTTTTAATGAGATCATTAAGGCAGAGGATTACAGTAAGATAGTTGACGTGATTGACACTTTCCATAGTTTCTAGATGGAACGATCATCGAAACATTTGACCGTAAGGTGGAAGCTTCTTTCTTGCTGAAGCTCAACTTTGCGTAAGGTGAGCTTTGCAAATAGAATCACTTAGGGNGTAAGGTGGAAGCTTCTTTCTTGCTGAAGCTCAACTTTGCGTAAGGTGAGCTTTGCAAATAGAATCACTTAGGGATAAGTCACTAACAAATTTGCATCATGAAAAATAATAAGTATTTCTGTCCCAGGCAGCACAAAGCTTCAAAAAGATGCAACGCTATCTATTTAGATGGTTACAAATTATGATNGTAAGGTGGAAGCTTCTTTCTTGCTGAAGCTCAACTTTGCGTAAGGTGAGCTTTGCAAATAGAATCACTTAGGCATAAGTCACTAACAAATTTGCATCATGAAAAATAATATGTATTTCTGTCCCAGGCAGCACAAAGCTTCAAAAAGATGCAACGCTATCTATTTAGATGGTTACAAATTATGATGGTTAATGCTATTTATATCAACTATTTTATTCCAACTATTTGAAGCTAGTGGTAAACTAAAAATCATAATTTATTAATCAATATGAGTACTAACTAATCCTTAACATATGTTAGNGTATTTCTGTCCCAGGCAGCACAAAGCTTCAAAAAGATGCAACGCTATCTATTTAGATGGTTACAAATTATGATGGTTAATGCTATTTATATCAACTATTTTATTCCAACTATTTGAAGCTAGTGGTAAACTAAAAATCATAATTTATTAATCAATATGAGTACTAACTAATCCTTAACATATGTTAGACAAATGTTTGACATATATATCTGGTATATGTTAGATATAAATTATACATATTATGCATAATTTAAACATGAGAATTTTTATTCTGTAAGTTGCGGATTTTTCACATACAAGTTTCAAAGTCCCAAACATGAAAAATCCATCCAATNGAATTTTTATTCTGTAAGTTGCGGATTTTTCACATACAAGTTTCAAAGTCCCAAACATGAAAAATCCATCCAAATACAAATTTAGTTAAAAATGCTAGGATTTATCATTGTAAATGAATTCCGCTTTTATTTATATATTACATATTTTGTTTGAAAATACTGGCATAAGTAATATGATTATAGAAAAGGGTAGCAACCGGTAACATAGGTTAGCAAAGTTTATGAGGAAATTGTGAGCAGATAGGAGATGGTTAGACAAAGGAACATCTAGGAGAAGAACAATCATTTAGCAAATATTAGGGAAACTTGAGCACATACTGTGTGTTTTGCTCGTANGAACATCTAGGAGAAGAACAATCATTTAGCAAATATTAGGGAAACTTGAGCACATACTGTGTGTTTTGCTCGTATCCAATGTGAAGATAAAGTGACTTGTATTGAAATGTTACTTATACACAGGAACAGAATAAGATTTGAGGTAGATTCAGTAACGTTTACCACAGGGACAATTTTCTTACTAGGAAAAGATTCAGATATAGTGGTCAGGAGCAGATCAGGAACATGTCAGTAACAGGAACAGATCAGGAACAGATTGAATTGATTCAAGTATTTTCCAGACAATAGACGCTCTAAGGTGATAATAAAACTTGACAACAATTAAAATTGTTAAAAGGATAATTACAATTGAATATTTAATGAGTGTAATTAAAATTAAGAGAGCGAAAATGCAAACGACCTATTTCTTTGAATTCTACCCGAACACTGATTTAATTGAAAGGGAAATGGGCGCGTATCAAATGCATAAAGAATATTTATAAAAGAATAAATAAGTTTCAATAGGTAGCAAAGTTGATTCGTTGGTAACAGGAACTAAACACTTTGGAAACATTGAGGAAACATTTAAATGACATCAAGTTAAAATTTGACAAATATTCTTAATAATATGTCAGACGAAGATGATCAACCAAAAACTACACAGTTATTTGTTAGTGATTAATTTTTCCTTTCTTCTTTCTCCTCGAAGAAGAGAGCTCTTGAAATTTCTAACCAATTATATTTTGCTTTTAGTGGTCTACATGAGGTGAGCACAACTGATTAATTATAAATTTAGGATACGCTATATGAGAAACCACTTTTAGTTTTTGACAATCTATATAATTCGGATTANGATTAATTATAAATTTAGGATACGCTATATGAGAAACCACTTTTAGTTTTTGACAATCTATATAATTCGGATTCATTAATTGTACACTTCTCGACTTCTTATTGCGCGTCTTGAATGCGAATACTACAGGAGTGAACAATAATGTAAAGACAAATGGAATGCCTCACGTAATATGTCACTTTGTTCTTCGTCAAATATTTTGAATTTGGCTCAACTCATCTNAGCACAACTGATTAATTATAAATTTAGGATACGCTATATGAGAAACCACTTTTAGTTTTTGACAATCTATATAATTCGGATTAATTAATTGTACACTTCTCGACTTCTTATTGCGCGTCTTGAATGCGAATACTACAGGAGTGAACAATAATGTAAAGACAAATGGAATGCCGCACGTAATATGTCACTTTGTTCTTCGTCAAATATTTTGAATTTGGCTCAACTCATCTCTACTATTAAAATACACTAATTTTGCGATCCCTTCTACTAGCGTGTGATTGTGTTTTGTGAACTTACACTAGCTAAGAACCACCTAGAATGTCATGATTCCACAATGTAATGCCTATAAATTAATTTTCAGTCATTACGGACATCAAGACACTTTCTACTAATTTATTACCAATACAAATAAGTTTATGATTCTGTTAACAACACTGTCTAGTATAACTAGAAGTACTTCTTTATCAAAACATTCGGACCCAAAATAAATTCTATATTTTTGAAGTGATATAGTTCTTTTTATAATACACGCATTTCTGGAACGAAGACCACATTGACGGAGCTCGAATAAATATTTTTGGATAAGTCTCATTACTTAAGAATTTACTTTGAAAAACATGGATGCAAATACTTGTAAAAGACTCAAATAAACACAAATTATGAATGACGTGATTGAAAAACCTTGCAACAAAAATTTTACAACTTAGATGCGACAAATTCTCCATTTGAATTTTTGTCGACGTATTTTCATGAGCAGCATTTTTCTTGCTCCATATTTTTCAATTGCCGTAATTTCGGACCCGTATATTCGGCGCCGGAATTTCGGTGCCATATTTTTTGCCACGTATTATCTTGCTCCCTATCTTCGTAAGCATTACTTTCAGAGAATCTCTCCGGATAGTTGACAAAAAGTTTCGATTCGATATTTTACGATTAAATTTCCATATTGTTCAACAGTGTAGTAAAACCAAAGTTTAAAAACTTCTGTTTAAAAAGTTGTAAGCTGTGTCAAATCATAACAAATCGAGTAAGGATATCTTGTCCTAATAAGCTAACGTGATAAAGCAAATTAATAAGGTAGCAGCTGTTTTACCACAGAATTCCTATTCGATAACTGGCAGACCTTAACAAATTCCAGGAACACAACGAGCTTGAAAAACTTGCATTTCAAGTGTTGTTTGTTATAATACAAACCAGCACTATATAGATGCATTATTTTATTGTCATAAACCTTCAGCCGGATCTATTCTTCTTCTCATACCAGTTCTTGTCAGTAAAAAATTAATTACAAAAAGAATCAAAAGTGATAGTGTAACTGGCATCACGGATAGAGGAATTGATGTGATTAGTTGCCAAATCCATACAAAAAAAAATACTAATTTTTTAACTTAAGTCATACTAGGTAAGAAAAAATATAAGTGATTTAAGTGTGAGTTAGCATGAAGTGAGAGCGGGGATTTTTTTCAACCCCTTAATTTGTTATGCATCAGGTATATAATTAAACATCTCTAATCTAAAGTCGAACTTACTTTTACCATTTACATTGTGTTCTAACCAATGAACATCATTCTGCAATCTATGTAAATTTATAAGGTTGTTGTTGCTTTCACCTTGCTTGAGTATTCATATTTTGGTCAAACACCGACATAAATCAATCATGTACCTAATATAATTATACAAATAAGTTGAATTTGAATACTAATACGATTAGCTTTAGTTATAGCTTGATAAATCAAGCTCCTTCCAATTTCCTGTGAAAAATAATGATAGCTCAAGAAACTGCGATACGAGAACGTATGTATAAAGGCGAAGGGAGCGTATGTATACGAGAAAATAAAGACTTCCCTCGTTGCTACTATTTTTTTACTCTTGTTTAAAAGTTCAGCTTAAGGTTGCCTAATTCAAATTCAAACCGAATTTGTCGAAAGAGAATGTGAAAATTTGTTACCAAGCAAACTGCTGCCTGATGCTATTTAAATGCTTGCTTAGTCAATTTAGCTTCCAGCTCAGACTGTTAACTCTTTTTTCTAGAGTCTGTATTTCATCATCCTAATAAACCAATAATTATTTAAGTGGAAAAAGATAATCAAAAAGCATAAACTTATAGTAATATACTTATGATTTAGAAAAGCAGTATTAGGGGATTGAGTAGAATGCAAAAGCAAAATTTTAACAGTTGTCTTATTTTGTTCGCTGTACCACCGAATAGTAACTGTAAGATGGAAATGGAGATGGTGGAGAAAGGGTTTGGGAGATGGTTCAGGGAATTATCTGGGGCAGGGAATGGTCAGAGATCAAACAATCACGGGACGTAAGTGGAGAAAGTGGGTTTCCGAATTGACTGTCTTGGGAGAGATGTTGATTGGACGAGGGCTGGAGAGACAGTTATACGCCCTGGAAATCTATGATTTCCAAGGGAAGCATGGAAACCAGACTTCAGGCGCCTCGAGAGAGCGTTGGTCGTCTGGAAAGTGGAAGAGAAAAACGCAAGGGAAAGTGGAGAAAGGTCAGTTTTCCATCCAATATAACAATTTCCATTTTTTGCATACCATCCTTTACACTTAAAGAATACTGTAGGACGCTCCCAAGAGTCTTATTTGTATCTTAGTGGCGAAAAAACTGTGATAAAATTTCTGTCGATGATCTATAGAGTATACTATGTACAGAAACAAAAAAAAACAATTGATAGCCTTGAAGGCAGAACAGTTTATCTTATATTACTATATATTTTATGTAATATCATAACCTGTTTTAACTAAAAAGGAGGAAGCCCACAAGATATTTTAAGTACAGCTTTAATGTATGGAAATTACGTAGTTGAGCCACTTAACTAATCCGGGACCATATTAAACTTTATTCGTTATGGTTTAATCTACTGTGCAAAGTTATCTGACACTTCCAGTATCAAACAATTTTCATTTGAATTATAAATGTGCAGCATTTTATTTTCCAAGCATCACTTTTGTCAAAAATTTGTAAAAATTTATGTTGATTCACTAATTTAAATTAGGGTTGGAAGCGAACCGAGTAAACAAACCTGGAAGTCGAGCGAGCCGAACAGGAGTTGAGATGAGGTGACATAGTTTAGCTGAATGCAACTCAGCTATCTGGAATACCCGGTTATTTGGCTACCGCTATTGAGCCGTAGCCGTATATAAGACAATAGTGATTATACAGGGGAAAATGATAAATGCATAAAAAATTATACAGATGATTTTTGTGATATATATTCATGAGTTAGTAGCAGGCATATAAATTTAATAAAACGTCTTTTTTTTTATAAAAATTCAAAAAGTACTAATAAGACTGAAGTTTAGAGATACACGCAAATAAAATATTGTAAGGTGGTATTAACTACTACAAATCAGTCTCTTACTATTAACTTTTCAAATCCATAATTTACACAGTTGTATCCAAGATTGCTTTTGTAATTTACAGCATGCATCGTACTTACAAACGTTGTTTTCGATATCATCCATCTTCATATACTCTAATTTCTTCCAGTTCGGACGTCATTTTTATGGTTAAAAAACCAACATGGTATTGTTTAATGTTTCTAATGTTTAGAAATATCAAATAACAGCTAGAGTTGTAAGTCGTACAATTTCAGAGCTTAAATCATTGTTCTACTATAAAGATGACAGTAACAACGAACCCAAGCGTCGATATGCTTACGACTACAAAAATTCTTCTAGATAACTAATTGTGTATATAATTTGCAAGCTGCTATAGTTAGCAGATCCAGATAGCAAACAATGCTACCCAGATATCTGAGTTAGAAGAGTAAAAGTAACCAGGTTGTGAACTAAACGAGCGGAAGAAGCAACACAACTCAAGTTGATATAAAATTTTGCAATACATTAACCAAGCCGAGCAGCTAGTTGCAACTACTTTACTTGCAGGCCATTCACGTGAAAAGCATCTTGCTGGGATAATGAAAAATTTCTTCGAATGTCTCTCCAAAGCATCTTATAACTCTCAAATGTTATCGAGAATGATTTAAGCAAAGTTTTTGTTAATTTCTCACTTTAAAAAGTCCATAGGAAATAATTTGAGGCTTGTTAAACATTTAGTAGCAGAAAAATCATACAAATTTAATAAACCTCCTGTACAGTTGTAGTTTTTCTATTGTTTTTCTTTCCTATTCACAACAAAAAAAAAGGAAAAAAAATTCCATATATTCCTTGAGGAAGGATTATTTTCAAAAACAGAAAAGAAATTATTTTTGCATGAAAAGTTGTAGACACTAAAAATAAGTTTCTCAGTGGGCGTAATGGACATTGGAGTATAATTCTTCGTCTCCCAGCGGTGATTTAATTTATTGCTAGAAATATTAATGAGTAAAATTAAAATTTCAACTAACTGAAGTGACGGCGAGTTGTGGTTACTTTAGTTGTACCGACGATAGTACTTAATGAAGCAGTTGACGCCAAAAGTAACTGATGAGACACGCGGCTTGATAAAAAAAATTCCAAATGGTTACTCCAGCAAAAGTACAACAAAAGAATCTTAATTCCATTATCCATTCTTCCATCAAGTAATTTTTTAAATAAACCACTACTAGGTTGTTGGAAAACCCGTTTTGGTTCTCTTTGGCATTTTTACATCATTCCTCTTATTTTATTTATTTAGTTGCCAGTCAAGACAAGTTCATGATCATACCTTGGGTTGTCTTAGTTAATTACTTTTTAGTAGTTCAGTAGTGATGATATTATCAACGAGAAGAGCAGGAACAAGTTAAGCAAGAGTACTGTGTATTTTACAACGCAATTCTTTTAAGAAAACAAATTTGTGACCCACTCCAAAACCAAAAAGCCAAGTTTCATCTTCCTTTGGATAAAGTATCTTATTACATATTCAGAAACTGGTCAACTTGTGCATATAAACTGGAGCAAAAATGAAAGGCTACTATCTATTGCTGATTGTTGTTTTGGGAATATTTGTATTGCTTAGGTAAGTGAATGATTGCATGTAATTTAATACCAGTTCAGTTGCATAATCAACACAATTATTTTATGTAGTTGAATCAAGTATAACAAACCTATATCATCTTTAAACATCATCGAGTATCTAGGATATTTAAAATGTACTAAAATTACTTTCATTTATGACGTATTGCAATGGTTAATCATCGAGCAGAGCCAACTTGCTTTTTATTGAATAATTGTAAATTATTGTCAATAAAAAATTGAGTGACCTAATCAAATTAGAAAGAACTATGAAACAGTACATACTTATATTGAATACTGGTTTTTCAGCATGGTTATAATCGTCTGTCGTAGCCACACAAATTGCAAATATATATATATAGATAACCGCTTTGTTGAAAATTGTGCCGAAATATTTATACTATATAATAATTAGTCAACAACTCTCAGTTCAATTTCCTATTCGTGCATCAGATTTTTGAAGTTAGTATTGATTTAATGTTTATCGTTGTATTATAGCACACGAACGTAAGACATTGGCTTCAAAAAAGTTGAAACTCTTGTAAAATTGAATTTTTTCTCATTTGCAAAATTGTGTCTCAAGTGTGTCCGGAATGTTTCGATGTTAATACAATTATTGCACACAATTATGGCTTAATTAAACTCGATTACTTAATCCTACTCTACAACTGTAACAGCGCTCAATGCGTATACCGTTTGACTAAACTGCGCTTTGAAGTTTATGAAAAACCAAGTAGCAACTTATAACTATTGGATGTATTAGGCGCAAACAGCGATGATCAATTAGTATAAATTTAGCTAGTGCTAAGCAAGCCAAACAGTTATGATACATTAATTTTTTAAATAATATAGTAACTCTTAGTAATTACAAGTTTGAGGGTGTGGGGGAGGGGGGGGGGAATCAGAAAAGAAGGATTGATAAAATCGGAGACATTTTGGGTTCTTAGACTAACGCAAGCTCAATTAACACCTATGATGAAAATGGATACAAATACATATCAGAGACTAAATGAGGAGCGTCTCATTATGAATAAAGAAGTCTCTAATTAACTGGGATAATTATGAGTTGTAATAAATTGTAATATTCCCAAATAAAACTGATATAAATGTACATAATTGGTTAACTAATAGTTAAATCCTCTTCCATTAAAATGAGAGAACATGTTGGGTTGGCAGGTTCTAAATTCCTGAGGGATGAATCTCCAATGGTGATTGTGATTACTAACACCCAACCTCTCAACTTATTTTATTTATTAAAAAAGATAAATCAAAAACTTTTCAATAATGGTAAATTACCGATAGCAGAAGGAACCTTGTACTCTTTGTTCTAAAATTTTTAAGCTTCGTCATAAAATTTCAAAGGACAAGATAGGTTCTTAACAGGTTGAGATGTCAAGAAACATGAATCTTGGGGTTGACTCTGAAAAAGATTAGAACTTATTTCTACAATGCCTTTTTAGTACTATCTAGTATAAAATTAAAAACAAATACGTATCGCGTATTTGTGTGTTTGCTTACTATGTTTAGCACTGTCGCATAAAATAAGTCTTTTGAAATCCTCTGCACCCCTGTCTAAACTGTTTACAGTTAAAATTTTAAAACCTATCAATCTTCCACCAATATGCATAAATTATTTTACAAATTGCACTTAGAACTCGTGCCAGCTTGAGACAGATATCAATGATTGTTTCTTTTGTCAAACTTTCTACCAAAATTCTTATTTAATAATGTAATAAGACAAACTATTTTCATAGTGAAAAAGGTGAAGCAAGGAGGAGACGTCGCGACACTTCCAGGTCAGGAATGAACTGCGATTATAACCGTTTTGATTCCCTGCCACTTCAGCGTATCATCAGACAAGTAGCTGATAGTAAAGATAGTGATGAAGAGGATGGTGATGCATTGCCTCCGATTAACCCAACAGTAGTCACCACAGTAAAACCGACAGTAACGAATAAGTCAACCAATCTGACTGAGACTACTAAGTCAACCAATCTAACCGTAAATACTAAGCCAACCAGCCCAAACGCAACTATTCAGTCAACAAATACATCAGTTTTGCCTACAACCCCAAGCGGCGAAGCAGTGCCGAGAGCACCTCCTACCAGGCCTCCACCACCACCACCTACTGTTGCTCCTGCAGCCGTGCAAGGAGAACTTTATCTTCCACCAGGGTATAATCGCTTGGAGATCCCTAAACTTAAGATAGGTATATGTTTTAAAAATTCTAAAAATTTACTATAACCGTCAAGTACCATATCATATTTTCAGACCAAACGAGAATGATCTACCTTGATTAATCAAATTTTATGCAATCGATAGCAGTAATCATATCACATCATTATCGATTCTAGATCTCAATACATAAAATCGATTTCATCCAATTAACATGATCTATGTAAACTGGTCACGTTGCATCTGTATACGTGACCAGTTGAGGTAACTAGATTTCAAGAAGAAATGTACAAATTGATTAAGCTCACCTTGTAACGTTCATTTGAACTTATGCCCATTATGTGTACAATATGTTACAAAATTTCACAACTGCTTTACACGTCTGAAGTGTGATNCACATCTGCTTTACACGTCTGAAGTGTGCTTACATTAAGGTAAGAGGATGAATAGTTTTTGCAACATAATGCATATATTATTGCCAATAATATGAAACATGACCACATCTGAATCCGGAAGTATGAATATTCTGACAAAACGGCACCCAAGGTGATTGTAGTTGGAAAAAGATATGGATTTCTTATCACTAGTTTTTATATATTCATAATGTGTACCGGAAATGTCAAAAATCTCGTTTGGGTTGTTTCCGTTAAAGTACCTTTTCCTACTTCTGATTTTACAAATTAAAACATGTTGCTGATATTTTTTAATCAAGGGAGAAGCCTTATTGCTGTACCGGTTGTAGTATACCTTAATATTAGATCAATCCAAGACTATGATGAACTCAAAGAGGTATGTCCAATATTTGTATTTGATGGGTACTTTGAGAAAACCGTTGGTTTCTTCAATAGCATGTGACATTGGAATTGGATCTGATTGTTGAATGGTTCGATGGACATCTTTTCGATATCACAAAAGTAGATCCGAGAGTAGCACCTATACAAGTTACACTAAATCCAGTATTTTTGAAAAAAATTTGGACTCCGGACATTTACATGGGTAAAGTTTACTGAAATTGGATACTCCACTTTTTGTATGGATATTTGACTGTTTTTATTTGCAGACAATTTAATTGATGTAAAGCAACCAAAATTTATGATAGAACCGCTTACACTCAAGTTTAGTCCGAATACTGGTTTTATTTCCTACACAGCAAGGTTAGCTAAAAAATTGAATAATACAAATTCTTCTAAATTATTTGGTCCATTCATTCTCCATTTTATGCTAACTTGGGAGAAAATAAGTTTTCACAAGCGCACAAAATACAACAATTGTGAAGCTACATGTGAGCATATAAACAACAGAAATTATAATTTGTATAGCAAAACTGTTTAGTTTGCCGAATTCACCCTTGAAGTATTCATGAATATTTTATTTAGTTTAGTATATTTACCCCAGTACATACCAGTTAATAGCAGTTTAGAGGAAAAGTTGGATTCATTGCATTGATGCACAGAACTATCTGGACAACATTTTTCACCAAAGTCCAATGTATTTGTGAACCTATATCGCGTGCGTTAAACAAAAAAAATTGGCTGTTGAAAATCCATTACGCCTTTTAATATTAGTGGAACTAAGAGTAATACTTCAGAACAAAGGTGCTTTAAAATATTACTGCTTCAGTTTTCATAAGCTTCAGGAAATAAAGAGCGATCTATGATTTTAAATATTTAATAACTCAATAATTGAATTAATTAACTGATAATAGCAAATTATAGAATCATATTAACAATGTTCGTGCAGTTTGACAACGCCATTGATGATATTAACAGAAACCAAGTTGAAAATTTATTGCAGTATTAGGCATGTGAATCATTTTGCATATTCAAAAAAATTCTCCAACCCGACAAACAATTTACAAACTGACTACCATTTTTTTTGCTGGTGGCATACTTACCAATAGTGTTAGGTCTTTAGCAAACTATGTGCATTTTGTTTAGCTGCAATATATGCGACATATCTAAGGGTTCGTTAATATAAACTACAATCTGTGTGATTGTTGTCGAGCTAGCTGATAGTCTGAATATAAAATTTGCGCGCACATACGAATTGTGTGGTAATCATACATGCGTGATATACCCCTAGGAGTGTCGTAATTAAACTTTCTACTCCAATTCAGAATGGCTGTAGAAGGGAACTGTGACATGTACTTTCATTACTATCCAGCTGATACACAGACTTGTGAATTTCAACTGAAAAGCTGTAAGTCAAATATAACATACAGATCTATAATTCTATCAATGAAATGGGAATTTTCAGTCGAATTTGATTGTGAAAGAGTAGCACCCATTACTTCACAAGTTACTCTTGCAATTAAAACTTATTTAGTTATTTTAAATTGATGTTTTTTTAGTTTCATTCTACAGCAATGATTTAGAACTAGATTGGTTGCTTCACGGAGTATACTTGCAGGATCCATCTGAACCAAATTTTGATATTCAAGTGTCTTCCATTGAAAAAATCAAGACAATTCAACCATACAATAATCCCAGGAGTAAGTTTTTGGCGAAAAATTTACTAATGAACAAATTTTTATAAAAATTTGTTCTCATAGATCAAACACACGATACACTGGTATTCACAATCCTTGCACGCCGAAGGCTCAGTTTTCACTTGGTTCAGACATATTTGCCAAGGCAATTAAAAAAATTTGCAAAACTTTCTAATTTAAAAGTAAATTAATAAAAAAATATTTGTTTTATAGTATTTTCTTCATTATCATCACTTGGCTTTGTTTTCTAATTCCTTCGAAATTCATCGAAGCAAGAATTGGTAAATAATCAAATTCAAATCCACTGGCTAATGCATCTTAGTAGTAAAATTATTTTTTAATGTTTAATTGCAGGTATATCAATGACAACATTGCTCACTCTTACAGCAATGTTTGCTTCTGTTCGGTAAGACAAAATTTAATTTTAACTTTTTAAATTCTTTTCCACTCGTGCAGTGACAGGAAATAATGTGACGTGGTACAAACAAAGAATTTTTTTCATTTTATATCTTTTGATAAATACTTGTCTGGAATGTTGTTTCTCTAATGTTTTATAATTTTAGAGAGAGTACACCGATTGTCAGCTATGTGAAGGCCATTGATTTGTGGTAAGTTATACATATTGTCGTAATTCTTTTATCTAAAGAATAATTACAATAGTATAAACGCGTTATTATAATTATAAGTTTTAAGCCTGCTCCTAACATCATAAATTTTTTCAAAAAAGTATCTCAAACATGTGAAATTAACTGCTGTAAATAGATGAAAGTATGCACTTGAATGTCATGGACTTTGAACAGGTTGTTGCTAAACCGACCTCCTATTGCACAACTGCGCACTTTAGTAAAGTATTTGTTAACATAACTAATGTTAACCGGTTGCACTAATATTCCAGTTAGTTTCAAAATTGACAATTTGTGGGGGCTCAAAATGTACGCAGTTTAGAAACACCTCTCCGATCAGGCAAGAGCTTATGTCTTAAGACTGCTATAACTTCTAAAGTGTGTTGCAATACTTATAAGCAAGGACAACCCAAATATGTGTAAATACTTTCAAGGTTTCGCAATGGTGCAGATAAACTCGGTTTTTAGGTTGTTATGTTGTTGTTAAAGTAATGACGTACCACTCAAATCAGTATCGTCGTGTGCCTATCTTACAGTACTGGTCGTAATTATAAACATTATGGAAGTTACTTTTGGCCTGTGTGGTTTGCTGGAGAAAGTAACTGTTCATAACTATGTACAATCTATTTATTTATGTAAATTTTTCTCGGGTCAAATGATGTTATTTTATGAAAGAACATGGAAAAGTAAGGAAACGCGTGTAAAAAATCAGGTTTCTAGGATTAAAGGGACAAAAGTTATGATTTATTGAAAATCAACTGTTTTCGAATGTAATTCTGATACGCTTATCCTCTACTATGTCTCAGAATTATGTTCAAAAACAGTTGAAAAAATGAAACTTTTTTTCAAACAATATTAGCGTATTTATTTATTTTATTCGTTAACTATTTTGACAACTGGTAATAAAGTATGCAAGTAAGGGAAATCAGAATCTGAAAACGTGTTTCCATGCATTTTAGTGCCAATTTGAGACAGCAGAATAAAAGATGCATTTAGTACAATGTTTTCAATTTTTTTCAAAAAATGCGAAAGGTACAAGAATTGCACCGATCAACCTTTGACTATGACAGAGGTTTTGTATTAAAATTTCAAGCTTTCCTTGGACTGCATTCGAGGTGTAACGATTTAAATATTTCAAGTTAACTTTTGTCCTAGTCATCATAGGTCACTGAAACTTTTCGTCTACTTAATTTAGCCGTTCCCATGATAAGTAGAGTATTTTTACTATGCTATACCTGAGATAATCATGTGATGGGAGGACGGACGGACGGACACTAGAACAGGTCCATAATATGTATTATGGTACATACAATAAATTCATTGATTTCAAAAGTTAAGCAGAAGTCGAAATTTTGCAAAATGGAATTAAGGAACAAAAAAGTGGAGCAAAATTAAACTGGAAAAATGTCAATTTTTACTTAAAGATAAATCTTATGTCAAAAATTACTTTTTTAAATCTCACGCTTATAAATCGATCATAATTGACCTCCTGTTGTCATGAAATGATATTATTTTATCTTTTAAATTATAAATTCTGAAGCTTTCATTCTATAAAATAACGAATTAGGGTTTCTTAAGTAAAATAATTCCACCAAGATACACAACGAATTAATCGACGCTTACGTCACCGCTTAAAATTTAGCAGAAATTAAGTCATCTTGATGATGATGATGATAAGACACCTCCATGGCAATAATAATTGAAAAATGGACGCAAATAAATTAAATTCCTATGCAAACTTTTGGCTATAGTCAATTTTAGGAGCAGGTTCGACTGCATAAATAATGATAATGTTGTTTTATCCTTGAATTTTAAAAATCTTTTATTTTAATTTGTTTCCGCAGGATGGTATTCTGTATTTTCTTTGTCTTCTTAACACTACTGGAGTTTTCTATATTGATTTGGTAAGTTGGTTATGTATAATATTGTAATGAAATTTCGGTTTATTGAACTAAAAATGAATCATGTTATGCACGAAACATATATGATTTAGTGTTAATGCACCTAACTTACACTGCGTACCGCCTAAATTGGTTTTAGGTGTTAGGCACATCTAAAACCAAATTGTCCAACTGCAAAATAATCCAAACAAACCTGGACAACAAAAAATATCCAATGACAGTAATGCCCAAAAACATTAACGGCGAAGCAGAAAAAATTTCCAAGTCGGTTTAGTCCAAAATTTAATAAAAAATCATCCAGGGATAAATTGTTGTTAAAAGAAGTAGATATATCAAGTTAAATCGAGAATTTGGATTCGATGACTATGAAGTGATAACTACAGGGCCAGGCTTAATTCAGTATACAATAGAGAAAGTATTTATGTAAAAACTCGTATGAAAAAGACGAGCTCTGTCTCACTCCGCTCCTATCCTCTCGCAAAAAATTTCCTCCAGAGGATTGCGCGCCAATAAGTTAGTGATAAAGTGGATTTCTTTGAATCACCAATATTATTAATTACATATTATCATAATTGTATATCTCATAAACTTATACATACTTATGAGACACAAGTCTCATTTTTAGCGTGAAATGCTTTCTCCATTGTATACTGAATTAAGCCCCTGGCCCTGTGCAATTATAACTCCCGAGCTATGTGAATCTTGCGGCGGTAAAATAATTTTGTTGAACGGTTCAATAACCTAATTGGGAACAAGATACGACTCAATCAAACACTATTTAAAGGAGAGGCAAAACAGGAACGATCTGAAAAACAAATTCAATGTATCTGTTACATCTTCAAACAAAACATTACCGAGATACATAAACCTGGATATGATATTTCTCATACTTGCCAAAAGTTATTATGAAATTGATCCTCTTGAATATCCCAAAAAATTACAATACCTATAAGTCTTTAGGTTACATCAAAGCGTGGCAAAAAGATGGAATTAGTTGAGGAATATACTCAAATTTTGGAAATTATTGAAAGGGCTGTCACTTGCTTCATTTCTTTTTTCAAATTTGAATTTATTTTCCAGCTATGCTCTGATGTATTCATGGCAATAAGTCACCAGTATTTATGACATCATGACTTGTTATAAGGAAACAACCATAGATGGATAGTTCTGCCGAAGAATAGTCACACAAAAGAACAGTCACTAAGGAAAATATAAACAGAAAACAAGTCACAGAGAATTTGGTTTTATGGTAAATAAAATCCATGTGAATTCAGACACAGTCTGAGGGAAATCAAATGAAAACGAAAAAGGTGTTGCCAGTATTATCACCTTAGATTTCCTAAACTAAACTAAATGAAGAAACGAACTCGAAACTAAACGAAGATAAGGAGAGGACTGGAACTTTTAGCATAAATGAGATATACTAATAGATAGAAAGTACTCCATGCAAGTTACGTGTTTTTAATGGAGCAATCACTATGAGATATGAGACAGTTTTAACGAATCAGGAAGACAAGAGAGGCTCGCGATTTGTGAAGCAGATTCGGCTAATTCCCAGGAATGAAAGTTGGTATGTGGAACTTACAAATCCCTCCTGAGGTTCAGCTATTTGACTCAATATATTTGTAGAGTATTTCCTATCTATTAGGAACCAATGAGATCAATAGACATCTCCTTACAGTCAACTTCTAAACTGAAGTAAATTGTCTGTTTTATTTATTATTTATTTTCGGTGTAGCTATTCTAGGTTGTGACTATATTTCTGTGTGGCTATTTTTCTTTGGGTATGATATGTGACTATTTATAATGTGACCAATCAACACCTTGCCATTTAAATTTTGACCTAGCTGTGTGATTTGTCATAATAATAGTTAACTATTTATGTTACTAACAACGTGTATTGACAATTTAAGAGATTCTAGGCTTGGGCTATTTTTGTATTTGAATTTAAAATTTGGCTTGAACATTTTGTGTCAAACATGCTTGTTGGATATTTTTGTATTTGACGTAACTTTCCACTATCGCATAGACTGAGCCGTTCCCAATGAATAATTTTAGCCGACATGTGCTTTAAATAATATGATTAAATGAAAGCAAAATCAAAAAACTTTAACATATCTAATTCATGTATAAATATGTTACTTCCACAGGATGAGAGCAATCAGAGAAGATGCAGAGAAAGACAACACAATAGAGGTAAAAAATAAAATTATACTTCCCTCTTGCAGATTAGAATTCTCATTATTTGTTCTTCTGATTGAATATTTTTAGGATAAGAATGGAGAAGATATTGCTACGAGACGGAAAAATTTGAGTGAAAGTCTTTCCCAACACTCCACATCAAGTTCAACACTTCGCGCTCATGGAGTTTTTACAGAAATTGTAGAGAAATACGCCTTTGTTATTTTTTCAATCATTTTCGTCGTTTTCAACATCATCTACTGGACATGGCTTCTTCAAGCAGCTAAATACTTTGACTGGGATGTAAACGCTACTCACACGTCCATTGGTGAAGATGACTAAACATATAGGTGTTCTATTCAATTTATAGGTAGTTGAGACAAATTTTGAAATCAAAATTTCCTTATCAGTTAACTTAGATTTGTTAGTTATAAAAAATAACAAGTTTTATTTTATGTAGCTGTTTGGTAAAAGTCGGTGCTTAGAATTGGTAACTTAGCTGTATTTTATGATAGGGGTTATTAAATTAAATATATTCTAAAAATTATAAATATTTGGATACGTTTTATTATTCATATTCGAATATAATGCGTGTATTATATTAGAATATATAATGTTCCTTTTTGGTTCTCAAAATTTGAGTTTGTTCTCAATTTTATAACTATTTTTGTGGTTTTTGAGAATGATAATGAATATTTTAGCCTGTTTTCCAAAAGTTTTAAAATATGTACCATTCCATTCCAACCTGTTGAAAGTATGCCAGAACAATTTGAGAGAAGTCTAGCCTTTCCTCGCAATTTGAAGCTATTCGGACTAACTGCAAACCATCTGAGCCATCTGCAAATCAAGAGGTTAAGTGATCTTGGATTAGGATTCCTGAAGCTTAGAACGCTCTTTTTATCTACACCTGTACACAACGTTTTTAGGCATCTGGTAACGTGGTTCTACTACTACGCATACTTTACCTGCTTTACATGAGAGGGGGTGAGCTATTCATATTTATCTAACTCTACTCGTAAACCTTATCGGCATCTTTACGAAACATCATGGCATGGGTTCAGACTCCTAATGACGAAAATACTGATTGTCTGGCTCCAAGCTTAGTCAAAGTGCTTAAAGACTGCAACACCAACAGAAACAGCTCCTGTACCACTGATAAATTGTTTGTGTAGCTTAAGAAATTGCACAAATTCACGATCGGTAATGACACTTTGAAATGTGTCCTTGGGCCATACTCGGGTGGTTGTTTACGTTGTTCTGAAACATTATAATTTTTGCACCGAGATCAAGTTGGAAAAAACTGGTACATTCATGTTTAATTCAATTTCGATCCAATTTAGGGAATGCGTTTGATAAAGGATTAAAAAATTTTTTAAATGGTTATTACTTATCCTACAAAAATATAATGATCTATGACTGGGTTGATTCCGGTTCAAGTTAAAAGGGTAACTGCAGTAAAATAAAATTAAAATATAAGTTGATTAACTTGTAAGTTTTATCTCGTACGTGACGATTACACAGTAAAAGTGATCTTGCGTGCTAGTACAACTTTCATCTTGGTAAAAGATTTTCTCATTGTTGGAAGATTTATTTCATCTTGGTTAGACAGTGAATACTTGCTTCGATGGGTTGATGCGTACAGTAATTTTAAAACAATGACGCTGCAGCTTTCATTATTCGAAACCAAAATTAACATTCAACCAGGACTTATCGCATTAATTATTTTTATTTGATTAACTAACCTTGAGATTGATTTGGTAATTTACGCTTTACTTTCACACAATGTCTATTACATTAGTTAGCAAATAACAAATTGTGAAAGTAATTAGTGATGTATGAGTGCCATACTTATAATGAATAGTTTTTGGTTTGTATTATAGAACCAAAGTTTGAATACACTGTCACGTGGTTTTAGTGTCTGCGATTTTCATATTCTCAGGACCGGAATATTCGCGGTATTTTAAGGCGCGAAATTAACAAAACAACACAAATTTCCGAATCAATTATATTTGTCATTTATGTTTCATTTGATTACTCATTTAAGTAAGTTTAATAGTTATAGTTGATTTGTTGCATTTCATTGTTCATAAAATGAGCCAAACACCCTCTCCAAAACGAACCTACAGAAAAAGGAGTGGTTGTGTTAACAAAATTATAAATAGAAACTTTTTAGAAGATTTAAATCTTAATATTTCAAAGTTTTTTAAAGGTTCAGGCTTACAGCCACCAAAATTTCCAATACAATCAGAAAGTCCAATCAAAAGAATATTCACCGCTTGATAAATTATTGAAAACATGTTCCGAAGAGCCGCATTTTCCAAAATTGAAAAAGGAAACTTTCAGAAAATGTCTTGTAAGGAAATGCGGATTTAGATACAAATGCATCTTTAGAAAACCAGTATATTTGGAATGAACGGATTCATAAAAATAATTTATGAAAAAGCTTATAAAAAATTGTTGAAAAAAAAATTTTTTTTGCAAAATAATCTTAAAAGTTTTCAAATGTTATGATTCGTGGAGAAATGCAAAAATCTAGAAAAAAAAATTTTTTGCAAAATTTGTCAACACCCCCCAAATGTATAGCCCAACCGGATTCTGACATGGATGAAGCGATAGAAATATGTTAAATGTAAAAATTTTTTATTATTAACCAGGTTGATAAATAAGTTTGGTTAGGCAATCCTGAATTTGCTTACGACACTGGTACCTTAGCCACCTCCCAGTGTATTCAAACTTTGGTTCTATAATAAAAGAATTTGTTTAATTTTAATCTCCTTCATTTAATGGATTAAAATGAATGATCTCAGGTTCAAAATCTTTGTTTTCCCACCATGTATCTTCCCGACGTAGTAGCTTCTTCGCAGTCGCTATCGAAATGCGCCAAAGGAAGTGCCAATTGATGTGAAGCACTGGCGAGTCTGAAGGAAGTGTCAATTAGATGTCCTTCAGTTGATATTCAAATATCTAAGGACCTTTAAAGAATAAATAATCAACGAAGTTAACTTAACTAGTTATATCTAATAATCAAAATTTGCTTACCGATACTAAGAAAGCTGAAAACAGCAGAAGTCAGGTTCCCAGCAGACTAAATTTTGGCGAATGATAACTAAAAAATCAGATGATATTTTGGATATCTTTATTTTGAAAATTAAGCTGGATCTATAGTTGTCTTTCCCCGACCGTGCTCACGGGGAAAGTGCGGTGTGATTAGAAAATTTCTATGACACAATCACTTTTTCCCAAGGCAACTGTATTCAAATAGGTGCTGAATGTTTTGAATTGCACCGCACTTTCCTCGAAGCACGATGGGAAAAAGGCAACTCTAGTTTCAGCTTTAATCTTCCCATATTTTCACTCTTTCCATACAAGAAAAGAGGATTATGAAGCTCTAGAAGGCGCAGTGTGATGTTGCTCATATTATCGTCTGGAACAAATATTTTTATTACTTTTTGAACTCTCTTTTAGTTATCTTTTGAAGACATAAGAAATAAGGGATTATAAAATGGAAAAACTGTTTATCATGTTTCAAATCACTTAATCTTCGGTAGAGTCTTACACTGGGTCAAAAAAGTAACGAAGTAATTAATTCTATAGTTAATTATCGATAAAATAAACAGAAAAGTAACTATTTTATTATATGTTAAAATAAATAAACAGGTTTCAAATATGGGAGTAGATTTACTAGTTATATTGTAACAGTTTATGATCTTCAAGGCTAAGTGCAAATTTCGCCACAAATAACTCTAAAAATATGGAATTACGAATTTTGTTTGAATCCCAGGGTGGGCTTGAGTCAGAGTGGTTGTGTATTTGGAGGAATGGCTTTGGGTGTCGTGGCTGTGAATTCTTGATTTTTGATTTTTGTGAGTTGATGGATGTCAAGTCAGAGTCATGGCTTCGGCTCCGAAGTCACGTTATATAAAATAAGAAAAATTGTGTCGGCCAATCTGCAAAAACTTTGTTTTTAATGGTCAGTGGATGAGAATAAATAAGGAAAATTAGTTCGATGTGTTTATTTGCGCATGTTATAAAAGAGTCCTGAGTGACACCCAACACCAAAAGAGTCAGACTCATAAAAAGGCTCCTCACTGTCAAAAACCTCAACAGAAGCAAATAGCGCGAGTATATTAGGCCATGATAACATTTTTGTCCTGGCAATCAAAAGGCTATTGCAAAGTCTCACTAATACCTTGCATTAATCAAATCTAATCGAGTTACCCATATGTAACAGTAATGTGTGGCTGACGTCACATTTATTGAAGGTTTAGTGAAGTAATCCAGCGACGAGGTTAATTTCATCTACACCTGACCTGTCAACATTCCCATGATAGACAATTTCTACATCATTTTTAAGCATAGCATAAACGGCAAAACATGGAATACTGCTCCCGTCTGATGCAACTGAAAGGTTTTTGATCTAAGAATACCGATAAATTGTAACAAGTTGTATAATTTGACTAAGATTCACTACCAACAATGATTCATCCTTCCTCTCAACCGTTTTAATTTTTGTACATGTAAAGCGCTTATACATTAAAACTATTGGCTACAGTCTCCATATTTATGTTTTGTTCATAGGTTATTAATTCTACCTTGCGGAGTTTGTCGTAGTAAATTTCTTTAAAATGATCATACCAATTTTATTTAAAATTTCTAAATATTGTATCAAGAAAAAATTCTTTATTCTTATTTTTTTTTAGTTTTTATTATATTTTGTACATTTTAAAAATAACTTATATCCGTAGTGTGTGCTGGGCAGTTGCAAGTGGAATTCTACTGGCTACCGACCTTTGGTTGAAACACTGCAAGTTCTTGTCATTTATCTGGAACTATACACGACATTAGTAAGTAAAGATTTTAGCAACTCGACATTTTTGTACTATTGTTTCATCAATTTTGTGTAGGTTGCCTCTGTTTTGCATATCAGTTTTTAGTTGAGTTTATAGGCTAAACTCAGAATTATATAATACGTTACATCTCAAATCTCTTATTCTCGATAAAATACATAAAAAAAATTTACCACTGATCGTTCGGGTTACTTTATCTAAAAAAACTAAAATTGAAATTTTTACAAATTAAACCTCCCAATCTCTAGAACGAGTGTAATGCATGAAATTGCTAATAAACTGATGTAAGAGGAAACAATAAATTTGCTGCCGATTGCAAGTAGTTTAATTAAGATATTTGTCGTTCCTGTTGCCTTAAAATAAGTTATAACATTCTTATTATCAATTTGCCGTTCAAGATGATGTAAGATGCCAGAATGAACAATGTAACTAAATCGCCTTGGAACAAAGTTTCTTCTATCCCAACTCTTTGGAGCAAAGACCCAGGCTGTGGGATGAGGTATCAAGTTTTCTTGTCCCATATATAAATGTGTGGAATTAGCTTTAAATCTTATTTTCAAAAAGTTGAATTCCTCCGTGATGTATATAGTTTTGTTGCACATTGCTAAATCTGACTCTGCTGTATAATTGAGGGGGACGTCTGGTTTAAGTGTCATTTTCTCGAAATATTTCTCAAATTTAGCTTTTAACACATTAGATAATCCTTTACTATCGTTCGCGACAAGAAAATTTGACAAACTTTTGTCTTCCATTTCGTGGGACAATCTTTCAAACAGAACGGGTTTTGTCAAACTAAACGTTGATTTGTAATATTGCAACCACATTCTTTCATTAGGTTTAGCGCCAATGAGAATCTCGTATCTATTATCAACTGCTTCTTCAATTGTAGTTAGCCTTGTAGCAGGGAAAGGAGCTGTAATATCCGATGTTACACTACCTCTATATAAAGAAGTTGCTAGCATTGACGTAAAAACAAATAAACTCAAAGTATGCTTGAACCCGGTAATTTTCAAAATATTTTGATCTAACGATAAATCTTGTTCAAAAACAACCCTTATTATAATACCAAACGAAATGGATTTCATATCATGTAATGAATTTGACATTTTCAAGAAAATGCACATTATGGCAACAGTAAGAATTCATTCGCACCACAAATCTATCTGGAAAGGCATGATGAAATACAAGAATGAGATATAACGCTCTAAGACATCACAAGTAAAAAAATTATACTTCTTATTGTTAGTATAGACATACACAAATTCACCAAATGGTATTGATTTGTAGTATATTTCAGGGTATACTTCTATTAACACATACATTCTGTTTATAAATGCAATTGTGTCAATTTTATGAAAAGTAGTCAAGTATTTCGGCCGATATGTGTGTATTGGCTGCAGGATGCTAATCAGTATTTTGCTTGGGATATCTTCTGGTTCAATTTCTATAGAAAAGTTTTTACTACTTTCAAGATAAACAAAACCTTTTCTACCTGTATGAATATGCCAAGACATTGGACATGCGCAATTTATTAGTTCATTGTGTATATCATTCAGCATTATCCGAGAAGTAGCTTTTGTGATAAAAAGATCATTATTGACCACAACTTGCATTCTCTGTTGGCATGGTATTGTGAGTGTCAAGACAATTTCCGTTGATACGTTTCCTACAATGAATTCATGTAGCGGCAAGCCATAATATTTTAGCGGCCAATATGACAAACCTCCAAGACCAACAGGCAACTCAGTCAGGACACTGACGGACACAAGGTACATGTTGTTTGCATCATGACAAATTTGTGCCCATGTACAATGCATCAAACCTAGAAGAGCTGTGTGCTTCGAGCAAATGTTGTGTTGTAGGTGGATACATCAAATAAATCAGTACACAATCACTTTTGACTAAATAATTATTAGTTAAATTTGGAATACCTCGTGTAAATTTTGAAATATTTTCCTTATCAAGATCCATCAGCAAATGTCTCGTAACTGGGACTTTCAAAAATATGATGCTGCTATCTGGCATGAATTCAATAATTGTGACGCGGCAATTGAGGAATCCGTCGAAACTATTGCCATTTAAGTAATCCTGGCTGTAACATAATGTAATTTCTAAAATCCATACAATGAAGAGACCCAATAATGAATTAGCCATTCTTTTGACTTCTTAAAATAAAACTTGGTAAGGTAGGATCATATCGGAAAACATGATTTAAAAAAATGTTTTTTTGTTTGTTTGGTCAAAGGTAGTTTTCATAAGAACAAATACTTATGCATACCGCTTTATTTTTGGAGACAATTTTTGTTCATTTATGATTTTTGAATTAGGATTTTCATGCCCTCTGAAAAAATGAGGATACTTGTTCGGATAAATTCATTTCAATTTCTACGCTGAGTTAATATATTATTGTCATGCCGCAAAGTACATTCTGGAATTTGTGTTGTAAATTTTGTTAATTGTATTTTTCGACTACTTGGGACGTTCGAACAAGAAGTTCAAACAATATAAACTGGGTAATACCGCACTTTTTGTTCAGAAGTCCGCGTAATCTAAACTTCATTTGAATAATTAAACACAAGTACTTTGATTTTTCACATTCACTGCCACTGAATATAGTTTTTGTTTCAAAAACTCTCAAGTAATTCACTCAAAGTAATTAAAACCTTTGGAAAATATGATCCAAAAGACTCCGAGACGGTATATTAATAAAACAATGTGGACGTGCAGGTATGAAATAAATTAGCAATTTTTCATCTACTTTCCCTTCCAAGTAGTGGCCTGTTTACACTATTGAATTAAGTATGAATTGAAACCTAGTTTCAATAAAAAGCTTATGTAGCAGTCTATATGATGAAACCTTGAAAGAAAGTCAACAAGAAAGGAATCTACTTTTGCAGAAGTTTTGAGTTTTATTTATTATCTTGCTTGAGGAATTAGGGAATATGAAACCGTGAATACTTAGTCACAAACATATCTCTATTTGCCGTCAAAAAATGAAATTCTTTTACCCTTATCACTTGCATAAAAGTCGACTTTGCGCACTGCAGCATTATTCCTTTATTATGCTGTCTTTTCTTGTAAACCAAGATTAAAAATGTAGATTTATTCCGCTAATTTAGACTGTGGTGGCGAAAAGTGAAAATAGTGAAAGTTTGCAGAAACTGAAATTTCAATGTCGTGGGTAGAAAGATCAAAAGTTTTAAATATAAATCGTACGTCCCAATCCATATCCGTTATGTCGCTTGTGTAAGGCACCAATGAAGAGAATGACGATTTGTCAATAACTATTGTACCCGCTGATCATATTTTAAAAAGTATTTGCTGTAATATACGAATACTATCCAACAGGCTTATTAAAGTTTTTTAACCATTCTCGGAAACCAATTGAAAATTCTCAGTAATTTTTTTAGGTGTTGGAGTCTGAAGAATGACAAAGTTAGAAATATTGAAAAATTGATTCGAAAAATTACGAATCTAAGATCATATGAATAAAGCAAGTCCAGGCAGACAATTGTAGGGTGAATTGGATGATCAAAAATAAGAAACGCTTGTCATTGAAATTGATTTGATTTGAATATTACTTGAAGTTGAATACTCGACATCCAAAATACAAAGAATAAGTCAAACTAATATTTTTTAGTGAATTAAATATTTTTGTAGTATTAAAACAATGGGTGGTAAATTAAGCATCTTTTCATATATTAATAACTCTTGAGTAGTTCTTTCTAAAGTAAGTCGTTTTCATGAAGTTGATCAAGATTCAATTCTCTGATTTGGAGGTTGTGGTTTTTGAAATAGCTGTTGCCAATAGCTTCCACTTCTTAATCGGTAAGCATAATCATTGCTTGATTTTGAATTAATTAAACTTAAAGCCAACTAGCACGTACAAAGTGATACTTATGAGCTTAAAATACCGCAAAATGAATATTGAATTATCGGGAACAGTAATTAAAACTCTAAAAATGAACAAATTTGAAATGATACATGCACTTGCACACACCATCCAACAAATTTGAAGGTTTTCTTCAAATTAGCTATCGTTACGCCAATTCCAAATTATCATCCTTAGAAATTTTGAACGACGATATAGAAAATTTTAATGTGCATCAAATATTAAGGATGTTTGCCAACAAATTCGAATATGTCTTCGCTAGGTTACTACTGCTGCACCAATATCAAATTACCGAATTGTTACTGCACCTTTTCACTAGTATCGAATTACAATATTCGCAAATTTTTCGTCGACGACTGACTGTGAAAAATTGTAGAGAAAATTCGTGGTATCATATTTTTTTAATTCGCTACTGTGACATGAATGTTGTAACAGAGACAAAATAGTTTATAATTTGTGTTACATTCCTACTCTTCACTATTAAAAAGAGGATTCTATGGGGATGATAACTCATGCTACTGAGCGAGAGTTCAGGGTATTTGTTCACTCTCTACTCTGATCCACGCACATTAAACTCATGGGTAATGAATAACTCGCATAGTGGGTTGATTACTGTAAATGATAAAATAATTACTCTTTTATTTATTTTGAACTAAGACTACGATTTGAATTAAGACCAAGATTTGAACAAAGACCAAGATTTGAATTAGGACCAAGATTTGAACTAAGACCAAGAGCATNTGTAAATGATAAAATAATTACTCTTTTATTTATTTTGAACTAAGACTACGATTTGAATTAAGACCAAGATTTGAACAAAGACTAAGATTTGAATTAGGACCAAGATTTGAACTAAGACCAAGAGCATAATGAAAGCTCCTGGTTTTAATGCTTTTGGCTAAAGGGTACCCGGAAGTCCCCGTCATTTCCGTATGAATGACTTGCGTCATTTATAAGAAAAAGTACTTGACATTCCTTCACATCTATTGATAAATGCTTATTGTTTCTTAATATAATGATTGCTTAACCTAACATTTGTCATTTATATTTTTGTACTATTATTATTTAATTAGTAATTATGTTAATTCATAATTTGTTGTTAGTTAATATTTGTTATATTTTAATTTTAGTTCATTTAGTTAGAAATAATTATGCTTATGAATAGGATTATCTCGGAAAGGAATTATTTTTATTTGTATTACTTTTATAGTTGTAGTTTTAACTTTTCCAAGAAAAGTTTATCTGCTGTTAATGTACATTTATTCGTAGAAATTTAAGTTAAATTTAACCCAAGTTGGGGTTGCTAAAATTCCCCNTAATTATGCTTATGAATAGGATTATCTCGGAAAGGAATTATTTTTATTTGTATTACTTTTATAGTTGTAGTTTTTAACTTTTCCAAGAAAAGTTTATCTGCTGTTAATGTACATTTATTCGTAGAAATTTAAGTTAAATTTAACCCAAGTTGGGGTTGCTAAAATTCCCCACTATGACTTATAATGCGCTACAATTTTAATATTTTGGTAGAACTCTTTCAGATCTCAGTTCTGTACAATATCCAAAGGTTTTCTTTAAGCAATAAATACTTAAAAATTTGAAGAGCGTTTTCTTGTAATTTTTTATTGTTTAGAGAAATCTGAAAGCTACAGTTACCATTTGTTGTATTGAGAAAATTCTGCTAGTAGTTAGCAGAACTGTTACAATATCTAAACACTGAGAGCTGAAATTTAAAATACCACAATTGAATTACTAAACATACTTACATTAGAATTTATTGCTAGAAATTCATTTTCGGGTGATGAAAATAATGATTATGACTGAGAATGATAAAAATGATCGCTTTCCGATTACCAGAAATTTCAGTAGTACATTTTCAATAATGTAATTAAAATAAAGCTCGAATTAGTTAGTTGAACTATGACTAAATGGAGTTGAATGAATTAAATTTTAAGTTCAAATTCGCAAATTCTATATATATATAGATATTTGGTATAATTAACATATCCTAGTTGTCAAATATATTACAATTTTAACCGTGCAAAATACACAGTACCCGTCAGAAATAAACAGACATTGGAGAAAGTTTTATTCTCACCACAACCACATAGAATCGTAACTCGCCAGTAAAATTTAGACCACTGCACTGACAATGCAGAAATTAAATCCGGCGAACAATTTTAGATGTTAAATTATAATTTAATATCTAACTATAAGTAAATTAATTTTCACATTCAATGTCAAAATTACATCTAAATATTAGTTCTACCACTTTGACTCCCGTCTTTTTTTCAAACGTTAAATGTCTTACCTGGTCAACATGTTAAAGGACTGATCTCCCCCAAGAGACATGAAGTTTAAAATTATTTACGAACAAGCTTAATCAAAGTGNAACATGTTAAAGGACTGATCTCCCCCAAGAGACATGAAGTTTAAAATTATTTACGAACAAGCTTAATCAAAGTGATACCATAAGTTTGCCCGTAAGCTCATCAAATAGTCAAACAATAATTCGCCGAACTTAATTAATGGTGCTTGTAGTGCCAACTTCTTTTTGGTCCGAAAACACGCTAATGCACGATTAAAATCAGGAATTCGGAATAAGGCTTTCAATATAAAACTATTCGAAAATATTCGTCCTTTTTCAAAAAAATAATGTCAATAAATGGTCAAAATTTTAACAAGTGCTAACCAATGAAACACCCATATTATTCAGGCTTAAGATAATTCTATTTGTCTAATCGATAACAATAAAAACTCTAACTTTTATTTGTTAAATTACCTAAAGTTAAATTCTTCCCCAATAAAATCATTATTTTAAATTAATAAGTATAACATATTCAGCGTTTCTCAAAAACTTTCCAAACGAGGTTTTGGTATACAGTGTGTTCTAATAAGAAGGCGAAATTTTTGAGAAATGATTTTTTGGAAAATCAAAAATTGGTTCTGTCACACTTTTTCACACATTATGAACTGCTCAAACTACTGAAAACCGTTACAAGGAAACTTTAGTTTAATTTTCTTAGGTTAAAAAGTGTGGGAAGGGTCTAATTTGTGAGAGTTTGGAAAACTCTAGTTATGGATTTTCTCTTTCTTATTTGAACACCTTGTATTTAACAATGAACTTGAACAATTAACAATGAACTTGAAATAAAAGTTAAGTAAGCCGCGATAAATTTCAATACGCAGAAAATGAATTTTAATTATTTTTACTTACATCACTTAAACTTATAATTCGGATAATCCATTCCAATAAAATAGCAGAAGGAACCAATGCAGATTTCTCTTTCTTGAATTGGAAGATTTTTTAGAAAAAAAAGTTTATGCTTTGCTTGTCACTCACTTGAATGATAAAATTCATTATGCCCAAGTTTAGTTATCCGTTGGCAGTTCAGGAGAGGTTGTGGTGCGCAAATATCTGAAGGAGTTTAAAAAGGAGAGGATTGGGGGTATGACAACTTCACATTTNGGAGAGGTTGTGGTGCGCAAATATCTGAAGGAGTTTAAAAAGGAGAGGATTGGGGGTATGACAACTTCACATTTTTTCTCAATGACTTTTTCTTGCAAAGCTTTCTGCACAGCATGCTTATTTCTGACGTATACTATATATTTGAAAGCAACAAGATTTTTTTCTTGTAATTTGAAAATGGTGTAGTGATAATGAATTTGAAAAAAATTTCATATTTTTTTCAGTTATATACCAAGGCATTGACTATTTTAAATTTGGAAAATTTGGAGCCTTTAATCTCTGATGACAACCATTCGATATTGCTGTAGCTGNGGAGAGGTTGTGGTGCGCAAATATCTGAAGGAGTTTAAAAAGGAGAGGATTGGGGGTATGACAACTTCACATTCTTTCTCAATGACTTTTTCTTGCAAAGCTTTCTGCACAGCATTCTTATTTCTGACGTATACTATATATTTGAAAGCAACAAGATTTTCTTCTTGTAATTTGAAAATGGTGTAGTGATAATGAATTTGAAAAAAATTTCATATTTTTTTCAGTTATATACCAAGTCATTGACTATTTTAAATTTGGAAAATTTGGAGCCTTTAATCTCTGATGACAACCATTCGATATTGCTGTAGCTGTAATTAATTTCATAAAAATAAGGTTAGTTGAACAAAAAAATTTTTTTTTTATTTGAAGCTATTTAATTTTTGCTCCGGCTAGTTCGATATTGACATAGTTCTAATAAATGAATCAAGCAATAGTTTGTTTGACGTTGGCCTGCGCCCTATCAGGGAAGAAATTAAGCGCAGAAGTAAATTTAAATAAAAATAAATAATGACTGTTACTTGAAAAGTTTTGGAATATTTGTAATTAGAGGTGATAAATAAAATGTGATGTTTGAATCAGTGGCAGCTTCTGTGTCATCCTTGATATGTTGAATTGGGTCCATTGGCATTCCTTGAAAGTAATTCAGTCGGACGTGGGAAGTGCCAGTGCATTCTCAAATAGCATGAAAGAAAGTAAGTTGATCTCCACAGTATTTGCACTGCTTCTCCTCAAAAAGTCTCATGTTAAACCATATTCTTTTAGTGTAGACAGAGTTGGAATTAGCCTAACTTGCAGGATGCATGTCGCTATTGAATAAGAAATTTTGACAACAGACACTGACCTCCACTGGTACCTTACCCTCCTGCTTGTGCGGCATCATTTCCAGCCCTAGTTATTGGCCCCCCAGGATTCTGCTTGTGCGGCTTTATTTCCAACCTTGCTCGCGCTGTTGCAACCAAACAACTTCGAATAGTACATGTGTATACTATCTACGAAGCAACTAATGCTCATTTGCTGTTCTTATGATACACATATGATACCCATGAGTTATGCATAATATCCCATATACTACTCAAGCTTACAGGCAAGAGTCCTAACTGTATGGAAGTTTTGCCATGCATGCGGCTATATCGCAAAACTTCCATGCGGGCAGTAGTTCTGACTGTATGGAAGTTTTGCCATATATTCGGATATATCGCAAAATTTCCATACAGGCAGGAGTTCTGACTGTATGGATGATTTGTCATACATGCGGTTGTATCGCAAAACTTCCACACAGACAGGAGTTCTGACTGTATGTAATTTTTGCCATACATGCGGTTGTATCACAAAACTTCCAGAGGCAGGAATTCTGACTGTACGGAAGTTTTGCCATACATGCGGTTGTATCGCAAAACTTCCACACAAGCAGGAGTCCTGANGCAAAACTTCCATGCGGGCAGTAGTTCTGACTGTATGGAAGTTTTGCCATATATTCGGATATATCGCAAAATTTCCATACAGGCAGGAGTTCTGACTGTATGGATGATTTGTCATACATGCGGTTGTATCGCAAACTTCCACACAGACAGGAGTTCTGACTGTATGTAATTTTTGCCATACATGCGGTTGTATCACAAAACTTCCAAAGGCAGGAATTCTGACTGTACGGAAGTTTTGCCATACATGCGGTTGTATCGCAAAACTTCCACACAAGCAGGAGTCCTGACTGTATGGAAGTTTTGCTATACATGCAGATGTATCATAAAACTTCCATAAACGCAGGAGGTCTGCCCGTATGGAAGTTTTGCGATACATCCACATGTTTTACAAAACTTCCATACAGTCAGGACTCTGTCTCACAAAATTAAACCAGATTAAAATTTCTATCCATTATATTGTATTCTTCATAATTTTAATTGCCATTTTCAAGGCGCTATGAAACAAAAGATGGCGTGCAATACACTCCAGATGCGTGTAAAGTTGAAACGCTATTGCATCCAATATTGCCAAAATGAAAATAATATTAGACCGCATGTATGGAAAAATATCCATCAAAGAATTTTTTTCACTGTTGTCGATTTCATAATTTTTCAATGTTGCCGATTTCTAAATTTTTCAATGCTGCCGATTTCTAAATTTTTCAATGTTGCCGATTTCATAATTTTTCAATCCTGCCGATTTTATAATTTCATAATTTGTAGTAATCGGAAGGGCTTGTTCATAATATGCGCAGCCTGTAAAAATTTTGTCAAGGATATGGGAAACTCATGCTTAGCATATGGAGACCTTAAGTGTAGCTTAAGGCGTTTTCACACTAGGAAGCAACACGCAACTTTTATCCACAACTCGCAGCTTTTCCTCGTGTTGTGGTTTCACACTAGAGGCAACTCACTGCGACAACACGTTGTGGCAAGTTTTGAAAAGTTGCGAGCAGCTTTTGTTACCGCATCATAAGTTGCGCGAGTGTTCACACTACAATCAACTTGTTGTAGGCAACAGAAAAAAGTGATGTGCATCACTTTCTTTTGTTGCTTGATCAGAGCAAGCTGCATAAAAGTGTAGTTTCATTCTATTTTTTTTGCTGAAGCGATTATAAATTTTTCAATAATTTTATTTTATTCTGGATTTTGATTTTGATTTTAATTTAATTTTGGATTTCAATTTCATTTGCCAGATGCTTCAAATGAATTTCGAATCAAATTCTTAAATCAACTTGGAGCAGCAATTAAACGACACCTGGTTAACTGCACAACAAAAAATTAAAATCACATTTAAAGTACTATTTTTATTAAACAAAATTGTCCACTAAATGGGTCGACCCAAGTTATTGNAAATTAAAATCACATTTAAAGTACTATTTTTATTAAACAAAATTGTCCACTAAATGGGTCGACCCAAGTTATTGATAAACTTGGTACGCCGCAGTCAAGCATCTACATATCGCTTCAGCTGTACAAATCAAACAATGGTCGAATGAGTTAGCATTCAAAATTCACTGTAAATAAAATTTAGAATATAGTATTTACAAATGAATCACAAAGCATATAAAATATTATTAAAATAAAATATTGCGGCCTGTTATTAAATTTAAAATTAAATTAGGCTCCAAAGAATTTAAATTATGAGACTAGGACTCGACATAGTTGTTGCAAATATGTTCACACTAGCAACTTCACCCTCGCTGCAATATTTTTGTTGCGTTGCTTGTACAACTGTTCCTCTGAAATTTTTTTGGTGTGAACGCACAACTCATTATGTGTGAACACGCAACTTTTAAGTTGCCCGGTGCTGTTAGCANGTCGCTGCAATATTTTTGTTGGGTTGCTTGTACAACTGTTCCTCTGAAATTTTTTTGGTGTGAACGCACAACTCATTATGTGTGAACACGCAACTTTTAAGTTGCCCTGTGCTGTTAGCAACACGCAACAACAACAAAAGTTGCGTGTTGCTTCCTAGTGTGAAAACGCCTTTTATGCGCATCTCGAGACTAGCATATGGGCATCTAGATATTAGCATAAGGATACGTTGCATGTAGCATATGGGCACCTGGTATATATCACATGGGAACTTTGTATGTAGCATATGGGCACTTTGTATGTAGCATATGAGTATCTCGTGAGTAGCATATGGGCATCTCGTGAGTAAGATATGGACACTATATGTGGCGTATGGGCACCTTGTATGTAGCATATGGGCATCTGGTGAATAGCTTATGGGAATCTCGTGAGGGGTAAATGGGCATCCCTTGAGTGGCATATAGCATCTCTTGAGTTGTCGCTAACGTGGTTTAAGTTAATCAACATTGACAACGTTGCATTTCGTTGAAAAAATTGCCTCACAGGCTGGGATTAACGTTTTGAATTATTGTGACATTGAGCTTAATGGCATATTGACTTTCATGGTTTTTAGCTCATCCCATGCCATCTACAAGATTAAGTTCTTGTGCTTAATGAAAGAAAAAGCTCTAAAGAACATAATGCTTAAAAGGAAATAGTTGGAGGTAGTGCTGGTAATTTCTGATACGCAGTTGAAAAAGGGGTGGATTCAAAGCCGCACAGGCAGTAAGTGCGAGGATATACCATTTACAGATTAAAAACAAATATTGAAACAGAAAAAGGTTTTCATTAAAATTATTACGGCCCTAGCAACTATATACTACGTTTTTCCTCAATTCTGGTACATTTTAAGCAAATTTTATGGTACATTTTACATACCTAAAACCATGTTTTAAACTATCCTCGAGTTGATGAGTAGCGAACTATTTCACGCTGTATAGATTGAATTCCAACTCTTAAATTATATTAATGATTTATAAAAAATTTCTTAAAAAACTATTACAAAGTCACAAATTTTACAGCAAAAAAATCCTTTTCTTCAGCATGAAGGCATGATTTATTAACAGACCAGGAGAGATTGAGAATGTAGCACCATGAGTCACCCTAAACGTTTACCATTGATAAAGAGCATAAGGGTAAAAGTAACGTAAGACAAGTCACTCTGCGATGTCAAAATTTTTTAATTCAATTAGCAAAGCTAATGCCCAGACGCTCGACGAAAAAGTTTATGCCGAATATTTTCTTTCGCTGAACGAAAATTCTTTCCTTTCAATTTTTCGATATCAATGATCCGATGAAGGATATTTGGATGTAAAAATGATTCTCCAGATGAATATAGAAAAACTTTTCCTAGCAGATTAACTTTTACCTATCATTTTTCTTCGTAGCAGAATTTCCTTTCAAATGAACGGAGTGGATTCTGCCTAATAAATTTTAAAATATTAGTTGGTTCTACATTTCGGCGGAATGATCATAATCAATTAATAACTATCAATTATATAGGAAGTTAGAAACTATAATTTTGCACATTTTCTTATAACACTCTATTTGCAATAATACATAGTATATTCATGAGCAAAGGCTAAATTTTTGCGTATTGGTAATGAAATTTTAAATTAACGCTTTTGAATGGACGGATTATTATTTTTTGTCAACAATAACTTCTTATCGTTTTCGTTACTCTACAATTCTTATAAACCTTCCAGGGAACTACCCAAATGCATCCAGGAGCTAAACATTCAAATTTCTCTGGATTTATTGGTATGATGTGACAATTTTTTTTTGTTTGTAGCAAATTTATTACTGTCTTCATTTTTTATAAACAATATTTCTTATTTTTAGATTTAATTCTAGCTTATGCCGGTCCTCTTTTATGAAAAGTTATTACGATGTAATTCCACTTTCCTGTTCTTAAACTTCATAAAATTTTTAATAATCGAATAATAAAAATATGAAGACAAAGTGTCGTGTAATAATTAGAAGGAAACTGATCACGACGACTTTTATCTTCAACATAGTGTTTTCAAATTTTCTTTTGTTCTGATTTCCACTGAACCATAATAATTCAAAATTATCTCATCGGTCCATGTCCAAAAATAATAAATCTAAACATTGTTTAATTCCAGAACTTGAGTATATTTATGTACCCTTGGACTCCAAGTTATTACCTTTTTTCACATGATTTTTGAAGTAATTATATATAATCAAGTGGAACGTTTCTCCTATCAAAATGCACATCTCAACATACTTTTTTGCTTCTCTATCACATCTTTCCGTCCTCTTCTATTTTTATTTGAAGTCATCAACTTTTCATTAGATCCGCATGATCATTCCTCGGGAATCTCACATCGACATTTGATGGTGAAGCCTCATTTCCACAAAACACTACACGCTATATCACGATCTGAACAGTAATTGTTTAATTTAAGTACTTCACTGTCATGTGTCATAGTAACAATAATAAACAAGAGAAAGAAAGAATAGCTACGAATATGTTATACAGTGGGTTTAGTTTAATGTCACTACCCCTTAATGTCACACTTCGCTTATTGTCAACCTGTTGGCTTTCCCTCGGCTAAACTCCATGCTCTCATGTACTAAATACTCTGCCTATTGTCACACCTTGGTGTCATCACATTTGAAGATCATACATGGCATATAACCGCACTTTAATGGCAACTTTCGGTTCTCAGGACGAGAATATACTCATGTATGTTTAAATGGTGCGGGCAATCAGAGACCCTTGGGGGAACTGTTTCATTAACCTATTTGTTGTATTCTACTATGCGATACTCTATCATGAAAGTTTATTTTTTTAAATACTCACCCGCAGTCGCATGCTTATTCCAACCGCGAGTATGCCAACCTTAGATGGTCAANGTTTATTTTTTTAAATACTCACCCGCAGTCGCATGCTTATTCCAACCGCGAGTATGCCAACCTTAGATGGTCAAATGGTTAGGATTGAGAAATTTAAAGTTTAAAATAATAAGCAACATTATAAGTGAAGAACTTTGCAAACAAGTAACGATCGTTTGGAAGTTTCTGACAAGATAATATCTCAAAGCCATTTCTGTGGCATATTGCAATAAAGCTTGCTGATTACTGTAAGAAGTAATTTGCTTTCATAATATTCCAAATTTAGGTAATAACTTCAATANCAATAAAGCTTGCTGATTACTGTAAGAAGTAATTTGCTTTCATAATATTCCAAATTTAGGTAATAACTTCAATTGGTGTAAAATAAATCGAAAAAGATATGGTGTTATAAAATGAGCCTCTAACACCAGGAATTTCAGTTTATGTCACCTAATCTTTGAGTTATCAGCCAGTTGCCATTATCAGCTATTGTCAACCGATTTTTTGGTTCCCTCGGAGGTGGCATAAAGCTAAAACCACTGTAATAATGAATGTCTTTNCAATAAAGCTTGCTGATTACTGTAAGAAGTAATTTGCTTTCATAATATTCCAAATTTAGGTAATAACTTCAATAGGTGTAAAATAAATCGAAAAAGATATGGTGTTATAAAATGAGCCTCTAACACCAGTAATTTCAGTTTATGTCACCTAATCTTTGAGTTATCAGCCAGTTGCCATTATCGGCTATTGTCAACCGATTTTTTGGTTCCCTCGGAGGTGGCATAAAGCTAAAACCACTGTAATAATGAATGTCTTTATTGTATTTTTACGCCAAAATTTTGCAATTAGGAATGCTAATTTATCAAAGTCTCCAATATCAACATTTTAATATTCCAATTTTTGAGATTCCAAATATTATAATCTCTATATTTCAGTATTAATTGTACATAAAGGCTTTCCGTGAGAATTTAATAATAAAAAATGCAGGTAACAAACTTTTTTATTTTCAAATATTGCCATTTATTGTGAATCACGGTAAGCTATATTTCTTAAATTGTAATAAAACCAAATAATCAACCAAGTAATCATGTATAATAAAACCAAGCAAAAGAATTATCTTTTAACCAAAAGAAACTTATTATACGTAAAAGTTAGTACTTTCAATAAATACTCAATAATAAGCATGCTAATATCAAAATTTTATTATCTCAAAAATTACTAATATTTCAATATGTAATTTCAATATTACATGCATTAACTGAACAGTGAATGTATAAGGCCGAAAAGAGAGAAAGAGAAATAAGCGACACCCTCTATCAAATTCGCAACATATTTTCGAAAGCATTGTTGCGTTATTAATAAAATAATTCCGATCGTTCACTTTGCGAAATAATTGAAATTTTTTTCAAAAATTACCAATATGATTGTCTGCTAGTAAAAACTGTATTTAATATGATGATTTATTCCAAAGATTAATTGGACGCAATTTCAAAATTTCAAAATTCATTTCGAATTGAAGCTAAACAATTTGTAGAAGTTGTACTGTAAAATAGAGTGGATAAAAACATTCTTGCAAAAAAAAAATCAAAGTAGCTTCTGGTTCGTATTTAAGACGAGGTTTATCATGTATTGCAAACACATTATAGATCTGTCTTGTTTGTCCGTCGGTACTCTAACTAAAAAACGAATTGACGAATCGAGATACGGTTTTCACTAATAAAAACCGCATGTACAAGGAAAAGGATAAATTTGAAGACGAGCTACATCCGTTAACTCTAACCTAATTTTATTTTTCTCCCGAAACAAGCACTTTTGTCCTTGATGGGTGGATTTGATTTTGATTTGACTCAAAACAAAACTTGTCAATACATCGTGCAATCATCTTAATCTGACTATTTTTGCGCCACCTTGCTAAAATCCGGTGACAATTTTTTTTTAAATAGCAGCATCGTATGATTTTCACTTTCAGACCGGAGGTGTTCTCCGCATTCTATCTCTATGCAGTTGCCTGTGTTCTTCTTAACCGCGTGTAAGCAGCTTAAGAGGTTTATGCGATTGTCATGTCTGTCCGTATGGATTGTATTTATTTACAAGTAGTTTCATTTGTCCATCTTTATATTAAACCATTTATCTATCCATATATCAAATGCGTTTCCGTGTACCTGCCAGAAAATCAAAAAAATTCAAAAATAATATAATCGGATACAGTAACGTAGAATGCAAAAGTAATAATTAATTGTTTTCAATTATTGGAAACAATATGATCAAACAGTAGACTGAATGTGGAAATAATCGAAAATAATAATATCTTTTGCTAAAATGAAATAAAAAAATTTTGTTTAGAGCTACAATTAAAGCCGAACTAAAACCAACTGAAGTTGCTACTTAAGTTCAAAAATATCCTAAACCAAACTATTAAACAATGAAGACACAGAGAATTTAACATAATAGAAAACATAAGAAAACAATTATACATTAATTAATACACTAACAATTTAACATAAATGAAGACCTAAACCTAACAATTCACTAAACGGATAAATTACACTCACAACTAAATCCTAAAAATGCTGATTTAGTAGAATACTATTTTGTTTTGTTTGATTCTTTTGAAACTTTATGCTGTGAACTGTGATTCCTAAAATAGTGTATTTTTCAACTTGGAAGCCGAAACCATTATTTTGTACAAATCCTTATTCTGTATGTTTCCGCCTTCAAAACTTTAAGACTTTCAACCCCTAATATTTCGAAATTTAACGGATGATTCGGTTGATTTGTTTGCGATCTTGTATTCTGCTTGTTTTATATTAAAGTATATCTCATGTGTATTTTAGTATTATTTTATTTTTGTTACTTTTTACATTCCCGTTATCACCAAATCAGAATTGCGTTTCAATTGACTTCTTCTCACATTTGAAGTATAAGAATGACTTATTTGATGTCCTCCGATCTGACTGTCGATGTCATTAACTCTCCTGCATATATTACAAAAACTAAACACAAAAATATTTTTGGACAGCATAATAGCAAGGTATTAATCAATCAATAGCAAATCAATAATTAATAATGATTGATTGGCTATATTTTCCATGTTTATACCATTTCATCAATTCTGCTTATGTAAAAGTTCATTAATTGCACCATGAAATCATAAGTGCCATGTCAAATTTTTGTCATTGCATTTAGCCATCTATGACTACTAAGAATGAATGTCACCAAGACCCCCAATTCAATTTTCTGTTCTTTTGATCCGGATTAAGTCAGGAGCAAGTCGATAGTTGGGTTTAATATTTAAGTTTGTCTTTCCGCTCACTTAGTTGTTACATTTATACAATTCCCAACATTACCTTCACATCCAACTCATTTCACGTCCGGCCTATATTTTTCAAAGTATGCTTATATTACTGACAGTTCCGATCTATGATGACAATACCACATTCACTGTATATATTGATTATTTTTTTATACCTATGTTGTTTTGAGTGAACGATTAGTATCAAAGTATCAACCCTTAGCAGTAAACAGAAAACAATATGATGGATTATATTTTCTAACATTTTATTTGGAAATGCTTTCTCAGTTATACAATCCAGTATTTTGAGTGACATGAATAAATTATTTTAACTCAAACATAGCAAGGGTAGCAGTAAATCAATGTTGTACCATTTTGGTTTTTGTGAATCACAGTGAAGTGAATTCTAATGCTATTTCATTCATTATTTGTGTTAATCATGTTGCCACCAATCGTGCATTANGATACATAGCATAGGTAGTAGTAAATCAATGTTGTACCATTTTGGTTTTTGTAAATCACAGTGAAGTGAATTCTAATGCTATTTCATTCATTATTTGTGTTAATCATGTTGCCACCAATCGTGCATTATATGCAAAATGTGGTCATTTTAATTGTTTCTGGATTCCCATGTTCAAATGCATTATTCAGCTACATTGGGTCACTTGCACAGACACAAATTCAAAACTGTACCATAGTAGCTATCAATACAGAAATAAAAAATCATGAATTTGAAATATTTCTATCAAGTTTCAACCGTAACCAAGGTATTCTCAATTTCCAAATATCGTACAATTTTTCACAAATTGATCCTCTATGTTCTCAAATTATTCCGCATCTTCATCGGAATAAATGTTCAACTTTGGTACTTTTACTTCAACAACTTACGAACACATACAGTGTGCAAAGTGTGCTTAAAAGTATTTCAAAATATACCCCTAATGTATTCAACCCTACAAAAGACTACCTCATTCTTGTAGTTCGTCAACAGTTATTAGAGACATCCCTCGCTTTTGCAAAACCGTTTATAAAGTACAAATTTGGACTTGGAGTAGATGCCGAACAGAGGGTCATAGCTACTAAATCTTATTGTCCATATTGCAAAGTTGGCGAGGGTTTAGTAATTGAATTTTCAAATACTAATCAAACCAGCCACCAATATAATTTCCCCGATTATATCGAAAAATTTAATTTTCAAGGTAAACGTATGAATGTAACCACGCCTATTCTTGCAAGTTGGATTACAGAACTAATCAAAATTGATAAAAAATGGAAACTGAAAAGAGGAATCAGTGGTCCAATAATACCATATCTAGAAAGGCGATTCAATTTTACTGCCGTGTATTTTCCATCATCTGATGGTGGTGGAACTGGAGCATTGATTAACGGTACTTGGACTGGAGCTATTGGGGATATTCTTTACGAAAGAGCAGATATGACAAGCACCCTTGGGACAACCTACTTAAGAAATCAAGCTACGGATTGCACTCGAATGTTTTACTTTACCAAGTTCACTTTCATTGTGCCAAATCCAAAGGAATTTTATACTTGGCGTTCAACTTATCGCCCCCTGTCGGTCAAAGTATGGCTAGCAGTCTCTACTTCACTTCCGATTTCACTATGTGCCCTGTGGGCATTGGCTAGACAACAAGGTACGCCGATTGGTGCTACATCAATAGCTTTCCATGTATTTGGATCACTANTACATCAATAGCTTTCCATGTATTTGGATCACTAACTGAGCAAAGTTCTCTAAATTTTTCATTCTCTATGTTTTCAAATGCAATCCGTACCTACATGGCAACTTGGCTTTTATTTTGCCTAATATNTCTCTACTTCACTTCCGATTTCACTATGTGCCCTGTGGGCATTGGCTAGACAACAAGGTACGCCGATTGGTGCCACATCAATAGCTTTCCATGTATTTGGATCACTAACTGAGCAAAGTTCTCCAAATTTTTCATTCTCTATGTTTTCAAATGCAATCCGTACCTACATGGCAACTTGGCTTTTATTTTGCCTAATATNAAATTTTTCATTCTCTATGTTTTCAAATGCAATCCGTACCTACATGGCAACTTGGCTTTTATTTTGCCTAATATTAGGTGTAGCGTATCGTTCCAAAGTATTTAACTTGATGATGTTTCCAGAAATGAGTAGTGTTCCAACAACATTCAAAGAACTAGCTGATTCTGACTATAGGCTAATCTTAAATTATAAAAAGGGTGTGGCATATCACGGTTTAAAACATTCAACGAATTTTGTATTTCGTAAAATTATGAAAAAATTAGAATATGAAACTAATGACTTGAAATGTTTTGAAGCTATACTATCGACTCACTCTAGTTGCCTTGTTTGGTTTGACGTTATTAATTTTATAGCCTATCAGCATTTTCTTGATAAGGACGGACGTATCCCATTTACTCGTGGTGAAGAATCAATTTTCTTTATTCAGTCAGGACTTCTACTTCAGAAGAATTCAATTTACAAATCAAATTTTGACCGTGTTATTGCACAGGCAATTGACGTAGGACTAGTGGCTAAATGGGCGAAAATGGATATCAACTTTCTAAAAAGGCAACGTAAAAATTCGCCGATTCCGACTATAGATTTTTCAACAAAAAAGTCATTTAAGCTAATTCATTTGTTCGGAGCGTGCTGGTTAGGCATGATTGGTCTAATTTTGTCTAGCTATTGCATTTTATTAGAAAAGTCTATAAAAATTGTTAACTGTTACTATACGGAACGTGTTGGAGTTATTTTATTTTGAGATTAGTGAAATATTGGGCCTCTTCCCTTCAATCGTATAGTCGTGTTCAGAGTATAGTACGTACAGTTCTACCAAAATGATGGGAAAGCAAAATTTGGATTTGGATAGTTCTAATCAGGATGGCGCGAAAAAGTAAGAATAAATTCTATCAGACTATCAGACTATCGGATTAATATAATTATAAAACGTGACTCATTTTGGCGGTCTCTGATTGGTTGAAAAAACCATGAGGCTCCCAGTAGTTCTAATCAACTCAGAGGCATGTATAAATGTCATAGTCCCTCAATTCAATCCTCTCCACTCAAACTCAAGAGAAACAAATTCTGTTTGAGAGGAGTTGTGGGGATGGGAACACATTTTCTCAACTCTGTAGTGACTTTATGAACACAGGCTAGTTGTCCCCTTGACAATCTTCCTTACACATTTCGGTTAGAAATAGCAAAGCAGTTAATTCTATCACAACTTTTCTATCATTTTCGTTCCCGTAAATTTTCTATAGTCTGAAAGTACTATGAGCCTTAATACTATCAGGCGCTCTATACAATTACGGAAATTGGCCCATTGTTTTAAAACATTAGCTGCCGAAAGCTTGACTGCTCAGCTTCTAGGGTCCTAACACCATCGGCCGTGGAATGCACTAATTTCCCCCTAAAATACACTGGAATATCCTTTCTATCAATGCTATGTTTGAAGAGTTGTAATGGTAGCTTTCTGCCAAAATGTAGAATTATTTACGAAAGTAGTCATGCGTTTTATGTCAAATTTAATAAATATCAGGAAGATTTGACATATTTTCAGGACTTCTGTATCATTATCTTGAAACTAAACATTTTCAAGTAATGAAGAATCACAATTATTGTTTTTCCCAACTAATTTATACTGCTATGCCACTCTTGGAAACAAGAAATAACACAGCGCTAGTTTGTTAACACAATTTTTGGCACTCGTAATTTGTCTCTTTTTTCTTTTTCAAATTCAAGCAGTGCATAAATTTTCTATACACACTTTTTTTTTGATAATTCTTTCACAAACTTTGACTCAAGTATTTNATTTGTCTCTTTTTTCTTTTTCAAATTCAAGCAGTGCATAAATTTTCTATACACACTTTTTTTTTGATAATTCTTTCACAAACTTTGACTCAAGTATTTCAAATATTTGATTTGTCGATATTTAAGCAAAGCAGTTGAAATAATTTCAGTTTTCCAACATCTTTNATACTGCTATGCCACTCTTGGAAACAAGAAATAACACAGCGCTAGTTTGTTAACACAATTTTTGGCACTCGTAGTTTGTCTCTTTTTTCTTTTTCAAATTCAAGCAGTGCATAAATTTTCTATACACACTTTTTTTTTGATAATTCTTTCACAAACTTTGACGCNAGCAGTGCATAAATTTTCTATACACACTTTTTTTTTGATAATTCTTTCACAAACTTTGACTCAAGTATTTCAAATATTTGATTTGTCGATATTTAAGCAAAGCAGTTGAAATAATTTCAGTTTTCCAACATCTTTTCTGAACATTACAATGTAAGATTTTGCTGAAAATGGATGATTTGTTCAAACATTTAGCAATTGTGTAACCGTTGGTTATGGAAGTGTACAACAAAAATCAAACGCATATACCATTTGTTGGTTAAACGATGTATTGCATTTTATAAATAGATTTGATTATATCTGTCCCAACCTCCGAGAAACATTGTAGTCCTGGAATATGTCAACGTCAGCAAGCTCATCAGAATCTTTTTTTGTGCTTTCTGTTTCAATATCAGAATCTCCTGGGTCACTGCTCTCTGATTTTTTCTCCGTTTTGATTGTTTTGTTGAAACTAATTGGTTTTTTATTGAAACTTAGCTAACTATAGTAAAACTAAACGACAACCAAGTTGGTGGTGCAATGCCCTCTCAACTTAGATTTCTTTTCTGTTACGACTCAANGTAGTCCTGGAATATGTCAACGTCAGCAAGCTCATCAGAATCTTTTTTTGTGCTTTCTGTTTCAATATCAGAACCTCCTGGGTCACTGCTCTCTGATTTTTTCTCCGTTTTGATTGTTTTGTTGAAACTAATTGGTTTTTTATTGAAACTTAGCTAACTACANTTGTTTTGTTGAAACTAATTGGTTTTTTATTGAAACTTAGCTAACTACAGTAAAACTAAACGACAACCAAGTTGGTGGTGCAATGCCCTCTCAACTTAGATTTCTTTTCTGTTACGACTCAATTTTTTACCGAAAAATCGAGTACATGTATGGTATGCTTAGATGGTATGTTGTGGCGAGGCTGACCGCCACTTTAAGATTGAGACAGGGATTGCGACAAAAATTTGGTCTCTGGTGGGGTAAGATCCCAAGTATTGGGTTTTCCAGACACAACGCACTAACATTTGTGCTCCAAGCCTATTTGTGGAATCTTGTCCTCAATCTCAATGCAACTCCAAAACTCATCTGTGCTTTTCGGCAATCTCCTCCTTCCTGGTCATTCATTGCCAAGTAAGGAGTCTACTGTCTCATTTATGAGTACAGTAAACGGGATTGAGTCTTATGCTCAAATCCCATAATGTACAGAATGTTCGTCTTAATATTTTTGCCACTCAACTTTATTCATCAGTCTACCCTTTTGCCACAAATAATACAAGGCATTTAAGATATATATAGAAAGACTGCTAGTGCAGATCGATAGCAACCGAGAAGAAAATGACGACTGCTTATTCTTTTCATAATGCACTTTTAATTTTTTGCTGGAAATCGGAGGAGCAATGTAATAGACAACCTGCATTTGAATGTAACACACAGTGTGTTTGTTTTTAATTAGTAAACAAGTATTTAGCAGATGTAGTTAGTAGTGAATTTGAAATATTTGTATTAAGTTTAATACTTTGCCTCCACTAATTACTATATGAACACTACTTAAAATTCGATTAGTCTAATAAACGTAATTTAACAAGTCATGAAATAATTCACGAAGAATAATTTTTAAATTTCAACAAAAAAGTGGGTGTTTATCATTGCGGCGGTTACTAGCATCCAAAGTTTAAAGAATTGAACGAAAACCTTTCCCTTTAAAGTAGATCCAAAAAATTACTTTTTGCACCACATAATGTCACGGTGCATAGTGACCATCACGATTAGAACTGTGACATAGTAAAAATTCTAAGACAACATAAAGTTTAATTATGCGGTTTCCAAGATCACAAAAAAATAGTTGTCCCTTTTACCCCGGCGGAGGTGATGATACATAATAGGCATCAAAGTAAAAGAGGATGCTAACATAAGCTGAAGCTTACTTCTAAATGATGCTGCTGCAAAGATTGAAAAATTATTATAGAAAAGCGTTTTCTCCTAAATTTAAACAAATCACAGCGCGTGGGCATCAATTGGCAACTGTTACCGGGCTAGTATTAGTGTTCCGGAAAGCTCAGCAAATGAAGTATGTCTGAACCGCTTCACAAAACTATTTTTCAACTGAGCTGCACCTGAGTCTTATCTAGGCTCTTTACGTTTTACTGAACCGGTTCAATTCCAAAGTTCATGAGCCGGGCTGATTAATCAGTCTGTGTTGAATTTAAAAAATGCCAAATTAAAGAACAGTTCATTTGCAGTGTATTTTATTTAGAAAATACGTCAATTTGGCCTATTAAGATCGCACAGATTATTTGACAATTTGTCGGATTCTTTTTATTTAAATTTATTCTAACTTCCCAAAACGTCGAATATCTTTACTGCAGCAAGAGGTTAGTTAAGTTTTTGAGTAAGTGCTAATAGGAAAAAATTTTGACACCTTGTGTAAAATGTTTTATGTTAAAATTTTGATTTTATACGTTTGACTAAAATTTTTCGAAACATTCGTCACTTGACTTACTCGAGGTCACTAAGTTACCGCTTTTGGCAAAGCTGCGTAGATAATTTATTCAAATCATTTTTCTTGTGAAATATCATTAAAAATTTGAATTTGTAAGACTAGACTAAAAGGGTCAAAATTTATGATTTGCTGAAAATAAAATGGTTCAAATCTAATTCTAAGACCTTCCACAATAAACATTCAAAATTGTTTGAAAACTTATTAGTTTTACTGTTTGGTTTCTCATTTCCTATCATAAATATCTAACAGGTTTACGTTTCTTTCTCTTAAATTCATTACAAACCAGAGTTCTAAAAAAATATCAAATCGATATATATCACGATATATATCAAGATATATATCACGATATATATCAAGATATATATCATGATATTAATTTCGGGAAATATCATGATATTTATTTCGGGAAATATCATGATATTTATTTCAGAAAATATCTTGATATTTTTTATATTTTCATTAAACAACAGTTTCTGAATTAAAGACCACTCATGAAGACATAGGCGTAAATGTAAAGCAGACGCAAATACTTCTAAGCTGCAATATTAGCGTACTTGTATATTACCAATGAATTGTAACTTTACTCTTATTGTGCTTGAAATTTAAAATTAAAATAAAATTTCCAGTGATTTCAATATCCTGTTAGCATAACATCAATACCAAAATTTGAGCACTCAAATCAAATTGTGACAAATGTGTTTATCGAGCACCACGAAAATAGACTGCTCCCAACCCAAATTTCCAAATACAATTACACTTCTTTAAAACAGTAAACATGCTCTTGCTCAAAGACAGTAAGAACTCTAAGATTCGCTATGTAGGTAGCAAAAATATTCATAAACTACGGACATCAAAATCAGGATGGTTATGTGTTATAAGTTACCCTCACAGATGCCCCTGTGTAAACAAGTGTAAACTATATGAGGGACAATGTATTTTTTGGTCATATTGAAATGTATGGATTAATTTCATTTATCCAAAAAGAAAAATGCCAACCATTTTGAATGGTATTCCTACCTTCCATTCCCCTTGAGCGTTAGAAATGGGTTATATCGTGTATGGAGACATGGAATTCATGCTTAATAACGCACCAAATCTCACACCTCAAACAAATACTAAAACCAAGAAGAAAGTATATATCCCTAGAGAATCTCTTACGCTGTGGGTCTATTTAACTTTAAAATCTAGGAACCAATAACCCTCGTTCGGAGACACTCATTTATTCAGAAAAGAGACACGCTCATTCCTAATTTTTGAAATTTTTAAAATTTTAAATCAATTTTGACTTAAAAGCAATAACAGCATAGAATGACAACAACTGATATTTATAGAAATTACCCACCCCAGTAAAAGCAGGTAGGGGGAGTGTGGTGTAATCTTTTTCACGCGTAATAGATTATGATTAAATAAGAGTTGATAATCATAATTTCATAATTCACAAAAAGAGGCTTTAATTATGTGAAATTGAGATTAAATCGTAATTACCTAGATTTATCATCAAGTGATTAACATGGATGATAAATAATTATATAAAAACTTCACAAATTGTGAAATATAAAGTGTCAAGGTCAATGTTTGCAAAATTATATAAATTTCATTATTAAATTTTTAATCTACTTTTAGACAATGTTTTAGTAGGTATTTGCTTATATAACTATGTCATCTAGCGAGCTTTCGCATACATTTGAGTGGCCAGAGTATGTGGTTTTTAGTAGTATTTTGGCACTTTCTGCTGGAATTGGTGTCTTTTATGGTTGTTTCGGCTCAAAACAAAATTCAAATGAGGAATTCCTTATGGGAAATCGACAAATGGCACCGTTTCCAGTAGCTTTATCACTTTTATGCAGGTAATGTAGAGTAAAATTGAATTAGTTAATTAATAAAATTAAAAAAATCTTTTTGGAAAAAGTTTTATTTCAGCCATTACACTTCTTGGAACTCCAGCAGAGATATACTTTTATGGGACGCAGTACTTTATGCTTATTTTTGCATTTATCCCATTGACGTTGTCCTTGACATGGCTTTATGTCCCAGTTTACTTTGAACTTCAATTGACTTCAGCCTATGAAGTAAGTCAATTTTGAATCAAGTTACCCATTTTTGAACTTATGGATTCTACTAATTGATAGTGGTAATTTCAGTATTTAGAACTCCGTTTCAATAGACAGATTCGGATTGCTGTTTCCACAGTGTCTATTCTATATTTGGTAAATAGAATGTTTTCTTTTTGATGAATTTAACAAAATTTGTTAGAATTTGACGCATTTTTATTTCATCTTAGCTAATCTACATGTCCATTGTTGTTATTGGACCTAGCTTGGCGTTAAGTTATGGTAAAACATCACTTGAACTTGGAATCTCATGAACTCTTTGACACTGAATATTTTTGTTTCATGACTCTTGACAGTGACCGGGATCAATCACAGGATTTCTGTTGTGTCAATTTTCGTGGTGTGCATCTTCTATTCTACTTTGGTAAAGTGTATTTGTTTAAGAATTGGTGAATTTATTTCACTGCTTGACCATCTCTTGGACAAAATTTTTCAGGGAGGCTTTAAAAGCGTGGTTGCTACCGACATGATTCAGTGTATTATCATGATCTTGTCGATGGTCGTCGTTGTCATCAAAGGTGTGTCTGATATTGGTGGAATTGAATATGTTTTGGAAAAAACAAGTAATTCTAGTCGGATTGAATTTTTCAAGTAAGTCTCAATAATTCAAATGTTTGATTAACTAAATGTTATTAATAGTCATCGTATTCGATTGACAGCTTTGACCCAGACCCTAGAACTCGGTACACAATATGGGGATCTGTCGTGGGTGAGTACTTTGGTTGGTTATCAATTTATGCCGCGACACAAACTAATGTTCAGCGGTTTGTCTCTATTGCATCCATACCAAAAATTCGAAGGTAACTTTAACACAATTGATAACTGATGACCTGGAGTCAATCATAAACCTTTATTTATAAAATTACATTTATAGGGCTCTAATTTACAATATGATTGGATTAATCATAGTAGTTGGACTCTCCTTTTCAGCTGGTTTAGTGATATACGCCAAATACTCAAACTGTGACCCTGTCTCCACAAAAGTATAATTTATTCATTGATTTTATTATCACCAAATGATATAAATTTTGATTAATTTGCTGTAGAAATTGGAAAGCTCTGATCAATTATTGCCACTTTTCGTCATGGATACATTGGGGACCACTCCAGGACTACCAGGATTTTTTGTCGCAGGAGTTACTTGTGCCAGTTTAAGGTAATCGTCAAAAACATTTGCTAATTTGATAGTTTGTCATTTGTTTTTCGTATAGTTTTAAAAATTGTTAGTCAAATATTATTTTAGTACTGTGTCGAGCGGACTCAACTCGCTTGCAGCCATTATATCCGAAGACTTTATCAAGCATTATCGCCCAAGTCTTTCACAACTTACCATGTCCAACATATCCAAAGGGATTTGTGTGATTTGTGGAATCGCTTCTTTTCTTTTCTCTTTTGTAGCAGAACGTGCTGATGGAATATACCCTGTATGTACTTTAAAAACGCTATGTTAGAGATATTTAAATATTTGGTTTAGGTCTGAACCTAACTAATTTTTCTCCACGGTTTCGGTCTTGAGTCTGAATTTGTTATAACTTAAGGGGTTAAAATATTAAGTCCAGACCAACATTTGGCGTGATTGTTTGTGGACGCAAAGATAAACCACCCATAAAATTTAAAAAAACTCGTTTCAATTTTAATACTTTAGATGACGAGCACTGTTACCTCAATTTCCGGTTTCATAAGGATGATCTGGTAAAATTACAAGAATATTTAAATATCAATAACATATTAATCTTAGACCTTAAGTGAGAGGGAGTTAGGTCTGAAAATGAGTTTTTGAAAGACGGACTTAATTTTAGAGGAAGGAGAAAGTCCTTCTACGACACTGATTCTTAGCGCCAATCTCATAATTAAGTTTGGTTTAGACATAAACCTATTATTTAAATCTCTCTATTGCAGCGGTGAACTCAAATTTAATGCTTGTTTGTTTCAGACGGCATTGGCGCTGATGGGGTCGACCCTTGGACCAACGTTGGGAGTTTTCTCGTTGGGAATGTTCTTTCCTTTGGCCAATTCTAAAGTAAATTATTAATTTCAATGATAAGGGAACACTTAATAACCGAATTTTTAGGGTGCTCTGCTAGGGATACTAACGGGCACATCTTTAGTGACATTTGTGAGTCTCGGATCTGTCTTTGCTAGCGATTTGCCGAATCAGAAACTTCCACTGTCAACTGCCGGTTGCCTAGATTACAACTATACTGAGACACTAATTCCAGAGGATCAGCTTCATTGGAAAGACAATGAATACAGTTTTCTGACTCAAATTTTTTCAATTTCCTTCCTTTGGATATCGTTGATTGGTAGTGGAGGTACCATTATTTTTGGAGTTTTATTCAGTTTCTGCTTCACCAACGAACCTAATTCTGTGGATAGACGATGCATAAGTCCACCACTATTATCTCTCTGGGAGAAGTATTTTCCTGAGAAATTGAAACATGTGTTAATAGCTACCGATATTACTAGAGTAATTGAATCAAATAGGAATACAGTAAAAATAAATAATAGAAGTAATGGCATAAACTAAACCGGAAACATAAGAACTACCGGCTGCCATATTTATCAATTTCTGTTTACCAGAAAATGCAGTTTGGTTAAATAAGAGAGGAAAATGGAAGAGCGTGAATGAAATGATTTTAAAATATGAGGCAAATATTTTTGTGCAGTAAGAATTGAAGCCTATCAGATAAAGGATTAAGGATTTATCTCGAAAAAAAAACACAATCGAATCCTTCAAAGAAACATGGTCCGAACTGGATCTAATAACGAGGTAGGAAGTTCAATTATCAAGACTGACAAAATGGTACTATAACCGTTTTGATCTTATTTATTTGATCTTAAAAAATTTATTAAAGTGCGGTAGTTAAATATAACTTACCAAAACATTTTTATCAACTTAAAATTTGGAGTTTACTTTTGTCTGTCTTAAAACTAGTCTAGTCCAATGTTTGTTATACAAACACATTTTTATAATATCAGTATTTGTTGGCTTTGGATAGTTGGTTTTATAAAAAAAAATAATTTTCTAAAATAAAATATTTTTTTTCTGAAAACTTAAAAGTACCGACATCCTCCNGGGGGGGGGGGGGGTGTAATAGCGAGCAGATACTTACCAGATTTCATGAAGAAAAGTAAATAACGTTTAAAAAAAAGATTGAGAACAACAGAAGGGTAGAAAAGAGTAGCACAGGTAGTAGTACCTGTGCTCATTAATTTTCTGCTGGCCGAGGACTTAACTGACTTGTTCGGCGTAGCAGATTTGTTGGGTTAAAAATGTCTTAGTTCGCAGGGCTTTGCCCAATGTGTAAGCTGCAATCTACCAAGGAAGGCACTCTTCATATGCAAAACAGAATGTCATTCAATAGCACGTTATTTTTGACAGTCGAGTATCGAAATTAAGGTGTTCTATGTCTGTTTAGATTTGAGAATGAATCGTGGTGTGAATTAACTTCACAAATACAAAAGTTGAATAACATTTTAAAACAAGTGCGCTTCATACTTAATTTTTAAATTCACTAATTTTGGAGAAAGTGACTTTATATGAGTAAACGAATTCCGATATTCTTGCATAGGCCTGTACGCAGCTCTGTTTTTTCTTCTGGAATAAATTCTGCGGCAGAATTTTTCTAACAAGCAGAATTTCTTCCCACCCAAAGCGGAGAAGAATGGGAGAAGAATTGTGATTCTGCTCCACTTTCCGCTTTGGTAGTACTCAGTTAATTTTTTTCCGCTGAGTTAAATTTAAATAATAACAATAAAAGTTCCCTCGCTCAAGTCAAGGATGTTTGAGATTGTGACATGAGAATGCTCAAATGCTCATGCGCAGAAGCAAATTCGGCTTACTTAATGTAAGGTACTCAGCTAGCCATTCGGCAGCCGAATCGACCTAGCGGACAAGAAATTCTGTTTCTGCTCCCCTTTTCGCTCAACTAGTACTCACCTACCTAATTTTCTGCTGCTGAATTTCTGCCAGACTCATTCGGCAGCAGAAAAAGACCTTATTTTTCTTCTCCGCTCCAGGAAGGTCGAAAGACCTTCCTGAGCCGAATTCTCGTGCGTGTATAAGCAGTTTATGAGTTATCGCTAATAAGTTCTCTTAAGCCTTACGTGATAAACCAACCTTAAAATTAGAAAATCTTAACCGAATAACAATTGTATAAGTTTATAACAATCGTTATTTCGATTTCCACATAAAATTTGGCACGGCTGACCTTCCTGTTTGCGTTAGTATCTTTTTATTCGCTGGAACGAATGCTATTCTTGATTGCTTTAGGTTTCTTTGAATAATTGAACACGTGTTATTCAATTATTCTTTCTTTTTTTCAAATCCCACACTCAGTTTCATTCGTCCCGTTTCACTGCACTAGTAAAGAGATATGGAGACTGGGGTTGTTCACACACCACCAGTTCTCTCACTTCCGCACCATCAAAGGGTTATATTGCTTACTCCAAAATAACTTACCCAGTCGTAGACTCCACCCCCTTCCTGAATTAGGAGTGAACAAAAGAATTTCTTCGTCATGCTTAGTAAGTTTAAAACCATAAGCGCGGGGTTTTTCTATCCCAATAATTTTGAATTGAGGTCCAGAAATACGATAGTCCGATGTAATTTGTGCGCAATTCTTTCTGCTAACATAAAAATTGATAACCGATTTTGGAAAAAATTAAGTATTTTATGGGATCTATGGTATAATGCAGTTCATTAATATAAAAGCAAACCACAATGCTCTCAAAACACTTTATTGTATCAATCAAATTAGTAGGGTTGTAACGAATATTCGGCATGCCGAATAATTCGGCCAAAATTGAGCCGAATCCGAATATTCGGTATTCGGCTTGTGACTTGACTATTCGGCAGAATATTTGCCGAATATTCGGCTAGATAATTGATTAGATTGAATTTCAAAATTTCTCAACATTCGGAAATAATTGAACCCTGAGATGACTAGGTGTGTGTCAGATTATATACATCGTATGTTTGACATTAAAAAATTTTTTTTTAACGGCTAACGCAGTTCCTTAGGTACTATTCCCACGCATCCCCAAGCAAAATTACATGCATGTAGGGTGATGCTGCTGCTAGGTAGGTTAATTTTAGTCGGATCAGTCCATAGATGTATATTTACAATTCCACTGGGTTACAACCATTTCAAAAATGTCGGAAGATTGGTATTGGCACGGTATTGGAACCCATTGGCATGGTGGAAGCTATACCAATTAGTTTACCCTAATTTGGCTAAGTTGGCAAAAAATATTTGTACGCTCCATGGAGCACTGTGTCTAGAAAGAGGTTATTTTCAGAAGCAGGTAGCGTTTACGAGGTGAAGCGGAACAAACTTACTCCAGAACATGATCAAAAACTTACTTTACTTTACCATAACCGCAGCCGTATGAACTATACTTATTGAATTTATTTTAGGTTATTTTTGTCTATCTGTAATCACAGATGAAACTTGGAAAAAATTTCGATACCGATCCACGATCCGAGCCAGCAGGCAAAAACAAATCGATCCCGATCCGCGATCCCATCCATTAGTGAAAATCTAATCGATACCGATCCGCGATCCGAGCCAATAGACAAAATGGTTGTCGATAGCGATCCATGAGCCGAGCCAAGTAATACAAAAATTTTCGAAACCGATCTGTGATCCTTTACATCAAAATTTTTATTGATATCGATTCGATCCAATCCGCGGATCGATTATTGGGTCGAATTTCATAAACAAAACTCACAGATGACTAAGAAAAATTTCCAACCCGAGCCACGATCATAGCCAAGTCAAATTGATACCAATCCGCAATCCGAGCGAAGAGTAAAAAATATTTCGATACCGATCCACGATCCGAAACCAACAGGCAGAAAATCACTCGATACCGGTCCGCTATCCGAGCCAACAATAAAAGAGCCTTTAGATCCCTATCAGCGATTCGAGCCAATAGACAAAAAAGTACTCGATACCGAGCCAAAAATTAAAAAATCTTTCGATACCGATCCGCGATCCGATACATAGTAATTTTGTCCGACACCGATCCGTGACTCGATTCTTGTATCGAGTTTCATCTGTCTGTAATTAAAATTTTTGTAAAATAAAGTCTCAACTGAAACTTTAATAAGGAGATATTATTCAGAATAAGTGGTTAATTGTGCTCGTCAGGAAGAAATGTTCGATGGACATTATCCGGCCGAATATTTGCCGAATATTCGGCAGAATATTCGGCTGGTGCACTTGCGCCGAATCCGAATATTCGGTATTCGGCCAATTGCCGAATACCACTACTCGTTTCACCTCTACAAATTAGCATATAAAGTCCACCTGTTGACATGCATTAGTTTAAGAGGATTTAGTTTAAAATTTAAATTTAAATCTCATAAGAATTGTTTGCTGGCACTTGATCATATAACCGGGAAAAATTCGTATTAGTATGCATCACAACCACTAGTACATACTTTACATTGGTAAGATCAGAGGCGGAATGACGACAAGTTTCAATTGAGCTATTTCCATCATAATTCTACCTTCAATTACCTGTCAGCTCAACATCTCTCCAACTCCAAAAAAAAGTTGAAATCTTAAATGGTATATGTTTTCCTTGATTGATAAGTTGTTTGGGTACTCTGTACCTTGAAATGAACAAATGTTATTCTCAATGAGTGAATCACTACGTCAAATTTGACCCAAAGCATTTAGTGAAGCAAGTGATACAACAAAGAAGCAGCAATGAAGTCAGTTGAAGAAGAGAGTATAAAAAGGCTATTGTCTCAAGTATTGAGATGTACATTGGCTAAGGTAGTGGATACATTGGAAAGTCCCGCAAAAATCTGCGTCCGAGTTGAAATTTATTGGAAATCTCTGGATAGAAGTGATAAAAAATTTATTGCGTTGCGTGATAGGGTTGCGTCTAGAATGCAACTTGCTCCTCAACTCTAACGCACCGTCACATGGACCCAGAGTAGTCGAAGATGAGTTGCGCCCTTGGAGCTACCTCATACAAAGAATAAAATTCACAAGTTAAGTGGATGAAAATATTACGCAAGCTTAACAGTCAGTCTAATCTTATTAAATATTTGAAAGAATAATTTTTATTACCGTTGTGACCTATTGAGTGACATCATGGCCCCATGTCGAGTTCCCTCTTTTACAACTCACAAGGACACAGTTAATTGTCTATGTTGCAACACAACCAACTACTTTACACATTAGTTCATAAAAACCTAACCAATGTGTTGTATTCATTTATTAAAATTTTAAATAAAAATTTATTTGAGTAAGAACCAACACTTGACTCTCCATATATGATCATTTGGAAGGGAACTAAGCCATTTGATGACTCCTGTCATAAGAATACAAGTAACAATTGTAATAGCTCCAATAAAACTAAATTCATCCGGTATCGATCCCAGTATAATTTGCCAAATGAATGCAAATACCTAAGAAAAAGAAAATAATTAAAATACTTACTGTTAGTCTTACAACTAGTAAGGATGATCAAGAATATTTCTTCAGAATTTGCTCCACATTTAGGAAATCAGAAGAAGTGATCTATGGTTTGTTGGTACTACAATGCATGACGCTGGAAATGTAGAAGCGACTAGGCGCGAAAATTCTTTTTTATAAGTATTTTGAGCTTGTTGAATTGTACTTGAAGAAATTATTTTTAAAATCGTGAAATTAGTTGGTAAACATAAAATTGTGAAATTAGTTCACAGTTAGGGTTTATGTCATTAACCGTTAGCCTCACTTATGTTAATATTTTTTTTGAAACTGGTGAAAGGGAAGTGAGTTTCATGCAACTCATCCTGCATAGTTACTTGAAGATATTTGTCAATAAATATTGGTAAAAAATTACTTACTACATCTCCTGTTCTAACTANGAATTGTACTTGAAGAAATTATTTTTAAAATCGTGAAATTAGTTGGTAAACATAAAATTGTGAAATTAGTTCACGGTTAGGGTTTATGTCATTAACCGTTAGCCTCACTTATGTTAATATTTTTTTGAAACTGGTGAAAGGGCAGTGAGTTTCATGCAACTCATCCTGCATAGTTACTTGAAGATATTTGTCAATAAATATTGGTAAAAAATTACTTACTACATCTCCTGTTCTAACTAGAGCAACCAATCCAGCAAAGTCGGCTTTGAGAGCCATAATCAAAAAAATTTGTCCAGCTAGGCTTAAGGCAGCGCCTCCAGCAAAAATCATTGAGTCATATGTGGAACGTGGGAGTTCGAGGACATCAAAATAATAAGCTAGCATCAATGTCTCAATAGAACCCAAATATCCATAAAAACAGATGAATAAGCTGAAATGTGTTTCCTTAATAAGTCGTATAACGACAAAGACACTGGATAGAAATAACATGGCAGTAAAGGCATAAGATATCCCAATCTGGAAGTATTTCATTCAAAAGGAAATTACTCAGGATCAATCAATGTCAATGAACTAATATAATGATTCACTTTACTTACCAATATGTTCATATCAAATTCTGTTCCTCCTGTAATTATTGGCGGTCTTGCTAAAATACAAATCCCTCCAAATGTTGTCACTCCAAGTATAATACTTAGGATCCGACAAGGTTCATGTAAAAATATTCTTGCAAAAAAAGCAACGGCAATAGGTGTGCTAAAAGTAATTAAGCTAGTATCGGCCAAACTCAGATATTTTAGTGCTTGTATTTGGAAGAGCATTGTACCGACACCAAAACTACTACGTAGCTATCAAAGCAAAAAAAAAAATAACCTATTATTTACTTTTAGCTTTTTAGTTTACAAGTTTGAAAAATTGTAAATAAATCTTACCACTAGAATAAATATTATTCGGAGTTTTGGTTTTGTTGGTGGCCAAATGGCATCAAATACAGGTATTTTCCGTATTAGTGTAAAGTATAAAAGCATTAGTGGTCCAAGTATAGTCATACCTTGGTACCTGTATAAACCAATGTTGAAGACATGGTACTTTCTTCCCACCAAAAGTTTAGAACTTAAAGCACTTGCAGAAAATGATATTGCTGAAAGTACATCCACAATTTTCTAACACAATGGTTATTTGTTTTTTGTAAAATACGTAAATAAAAAAATAAAATTAACCTGCTAATAATCCAAAGAGAATCCCTGCATACTTTGTACAGGTTGTCTGTTTCCGTTGATTTGACGGGTATTTGTCGAAGTATTGGGGTAGGGTAGAATCGATAGGTTTTCCAAAGTAAGCTTCTGTCTCTAACTCTCCGATGTCCAACTTTCTCCATTTGGTAAGCCGAATGGACTTACTATTCACATTTGCATGAATGATAAATTATTTTATAATTTGTAAATTTATCTATTTCTCAAAGATCTCTCTCACCCGTTAGTTGGAATCAAAATTGGCTCATCTAATTTTTTACAACTTTTGGCCATAATACTCAGAGCTTATAGTGTCTTAGCTGACATGAATTCAACTGATCTTCTTTTAACGCTTAGTCATATTTCCCATTCTCTTGGATCACATCAGTCAGAATTGAATTATTTTTATACTCATTTGACAGTAGAAATATTTGAGCAGTAGTTTGTTCAGTCACTCACTATCTTGTTTTATTAAAAAATAAGACTACAAAGTGTGAAAAATCAAAATAAATAATTTAATCAAAGTCATGAAATGTCAATCAATACTTTTGATTTCGTCAGATAATTTATTTTACCAGAAACCATAACCTTTGTTTTGCTTAAATCGAAAGGCATTAAGCATTTTGGATTTGTCCCATTATATTTGCCGTTTTTGTAGTCATCAATAGGGACGCCGCAATTCTGCACTAACTCACACAAGAATTATGCTGTAAAGGTGCTAAAATTCCGCGTTTTGGGTTCATGGATACATGTGCAAATTTGTATAAATGAGGATTTATGTATGCCACCGCCCTGCTTTAAATGCATTTTTGAAGTTATCCTCAAGTATCCTGGTAAACATGGTTAACATATGGTGAACAACAAGTTATTGCTTATTGGTAGTGAGCTTGAGCAAGTTTCTGGAGTGAAATGCTCAATAACTAAATTTATACACCCGCCACATATGTCGCCAAATTTCGTCTCTATTTGAGTTTATTCTTCCGTTTGAAAAAAAAATTGAAGGATAAACTTTAAAAGTGGTGAATTTTTTTCAAGTAACGTTTTATAATTTTTACATGTTTTCAAAGTGAATCAAATTTTTCTTTAAAAATTAAAGATTAACAGACTTAGTGGACGGTTTTAAAACCAGGAGCAAATGATCTGGATTCTCTAAAAAAGGTAAAAGCGCATTCATGTTAGGTGTTTTGACTTTGGATAATTGAAAATTATTTAAAAATATATAGTTTATATTTTGCGGCGTTAAACGTCAATATTCATCAAGACAAGAAGCAGAAGCTCGTTTTCTCAATTATAAACTGAATCGATAGTGGCAGCATTTTATTTTGTAATATTTCTGTTAAGAACGCTGTGGTCAAGCTCACTGTCGTCGTGAAGTCCGATGACATGAAGTATGTTTTAGTCTCTCATTCTATTCATTGTAAGCTAAAAACTAATTTATGTCAATATTAATTCAACTATTTTGGTTTATTTGTGGGTTTCATTAGATTAATACAGCTGTTTCTATTTTTGTCACTCATTAGGCTTCCCTGGTCATCAATGTAAGAATGACGAGTGTAGACTATAATTTGTAGGTACAAATGGTAAATTCATACTGAATCTTTAACATTATTAGGGAAATTGTGTACTTTGACCCTTGAGTTCTGATTAGATTTCATTGCACAACAGGTTTTATAAGTTTGGAATTAACATTCTAATTTACTTTAAATAAAAAATTAATACTTAGAGAAAAAGTTCTAAGAATTGAGGGAATGGGTATAGTCCGGTAGATCATTCACTCCTTGCGTACATCATTATTGATTATTTGTTAAGAAACCAAAATAGAAACGCCCTCCTGAAAAATTTCTCAAAAGTAATAAAGTTATAGTCCACCCTAATGCCCCTATTAGACGGCGAAAGAAGTTTCATGAAAGTTTGAAAGAATTTCAGCTTTCATTGTGTAATCTTATGCGAAAGTCTTTTAAAAAAGCGACTTTCAAATTAAAACTTTCAAGCTTTCGCTTTCACAAAAATTTTAAAATGTTTTTAGGGAAAGTTAGGGGTCAAAATTTAGAGAAAAGACAAGATCAAAGTTCTGGTCAAGGTTATAACTCTAAAGTTAATCAACCACAACCTAGTACTTCAGGTAGAGGTAGCCAGGATGGTCATAGAGGTAGGGAAAGTACAGAATTTTCGAAATGAAAAACTTTTCAAGATCAAGTTAAAAACAAAATAACATTCAATGTTACAAATGTCAAGGATTTAGTCACAAACCTTTTGATTGCGCATCGGCTATGGGAGTAGCGATGACAGCAATTGTAAAGACTAAGAGTCTTTAGAGAGCGATAAAGTACAAAGCACTCAGAAATCTCAAAGTCAGGATAAAAATTTAAACTAGGAAAGGGAAATGACAAACCATCAGTCACTTACCCAATTTTGAGACAAATTAATATTGACGGAGTTTCATTTGAAAATTTAAAAAGTAAGGAAGATAAGCTCATAGGTATTTTCGACTCAGGATATACTTATTCTCTTATGGAAAGGAACTTAGCTAAGTTATTGAGTAACTTAATTGTTCTAGTACATGAGGTATATTCATTGGCGATGAATAATGAGATATTAGAATTAGTAGGATTTGAATATATCCACTTGGAAATCGAAAGAAGGAAATTCTATTGTAAATTCTACATTGTAGAGAAATTACCAGTACCATGTGTATTAGGTAGGGATGTCCTTAAGACAGAAAATTTTCTTATATCTACATAAAGAGGAATTTTGGTTCAGTGATGATCCATTTAAGAAGTTTAAACTTACGGATATCACAGAGATTACAGGTTCGGCATTTTTTACAGTAATTCTACCTGAGAAGGATGAATAATTAAATGAATCCTTACCAATTATTGGACACTTTTTTGAAAGTTTCTACTATATTAATTATTTACAAATAAATAAATGTTTTCTCCTGAGAAATTATAGATACCGGCCAGGCTTTTTAAAAATGACAATTTTTTGGTGAGGAGAGAGAGGGATGGGAAAAAGACAGCAGAGTAGTTACAGCTGTTGAAGAGAAACTAATTTTTTTGTCATTTTTAAAAAGCCAGGACTAGACTTTGTATTGCTTTGGAGCGAGTCATGAATAGTTTAGTGATATATGGACATTTGTTCATAAAAGTTAATAATTTGTATGCGACGTAACTTGGGACTTTTCAAATTATTGAAACAATGTTTCTAAATTAAACAATTCAAAGTTGTTTTATGGTTTTTGTTTATGTATCTGCATAATGCTTTCAAATAATTTGATAATGCTATAAATATTTACATCGACTTAAGTATGAAGTTATAAAAATGAGTTCAATGGAGTTTTGCAATCAACAACATTTATCAACAAAACAATTATGATTTCAGCTAAATAGCATTAAATGTAAAATTATATAAAACTAGCACCGTAGTTTTAGTAGCATGGCAAGTATTTTAATTGATTGTCAGTAGAGTATCGCAAGACTCTGACTCAGGAGTCGACTCTTGACTCATGAGTCAGAGTCGACTCACAATATTTTTGTGACAAGTTAACTCTGACTCTGACATTGACTCACTAAAACCAAAGAGTCAGAGAGTCGACTCGAAGAGTCGTTGACTCTAGACTCTTGAGTCGACTCTTCAGGAAAAGAGTCAACTCTTTATAACCCATGCCCAGAGCATTTCAGTCCGTCTCATGAAATTGCATCAGACATACTAATATACACGTGTATTAATTCATCAATTTGTCGTTTGTGATTTTCTCTGCTATACAAGTTTTCACTTTTTATTTATATTGACTTTGTTATTTTTACAATTCTTATGAAATGAAAGAATGTATATCCAGTAAGTTATTGTACTTGACGAACTTCCAGATGCAAAAACGGAATGTGGATCTTAATCAACTAATCCAGTGAAACAAAAAGGTGTAGTACAACATTTTACAGTTGTCGAGGTTAATAATAAACCTCAATACCCGTGTAATTATTGAACCTAAGTGAACTTAATTAATATAGTTAATGACAAAGCAATAAACTAGACGATTAAGAAATTTGTTTTAATTAACTTAAAAAAATTGTCATCTGACAAAGAGTCGACTCTTTGACTCATGACTCATTGACTCTGACTCACAGGCTAAAAACCCAAAAGGGTGAGTCGACTCCCAAAAATTTAAACTTTGACTCTGATTCACTAAACCGGAAGAGTCAGAGAGTTGACTCAGTGAGTCAATGACTCTGACTCAGGCTACAATGTGAGTCATGCGATACCCTAGTTGTCAGCATAAGATATTAGTGCACCTAAAATTATCACTAAATATCATTGCTGATATGTTAATAAGTGGATTATTTCTTGAGATAGCTCTGCAATTCTACACGACTTTCTAGTTCATTCTGTTAGGTCAATTATATCCTATCACATCGTACAGTGTATCTGAAGGGTAAAGATTTGCATCTGCAAGTCCATATCTCTTTCCACTTCATTGTTATGTCAATTATAACTTAATGGTACTTCATATACAGTATTTTGCACCTAAATTTGCCACTCTATCCTATTGTTCGGCGCCTCCATATGCATGTCTCGTGCTATAGGTAATTAACGTAATTTCATGACGATTAAAGAAACGATAGATTTTCAGAAGTTATGAAAATTTTTAAGAATTTAGCAGATTTTTATATCGTTTACGTTTTTTTTACAAAATGCATAAAATTCCACTGAAACAAGTAGCTATGAAAATCCAAAGGCCTATCTATCCTCAATGATTACTATGCGTTGCAAACATTCCGTCCGTTGGTCCGTCCGTCCGTGACGAACTTACTGTGACGAATTAGTCACTTCCATTCTCGATATTAAAATGATATGTTGTTTTGTTGTTACTATTGATTTCAAACAATCTGGCAACTCAAGATATTTAGTCCTAGTTCAATCATTCAAAATGATGGAAAATATATGTTAGATACGCCCATAATTGTATAAAAAAAAATTTATATAATAGCATCATCAAACAATGAATTAAATTTTTAAAAGTTATTACTTGAAGCACTTATTAGAGGCACTTCCTCTCAACTAAATTTTTCACAGTCCCATTTTTGTTTCTTTGTATTCCATTTCATAAGAGTTTGAGGAGCAAGCAACATGATTTCAGAAAAAACTCTGCAGACTCAAATTTTAGTTAGTAAAATTTTCACTCGTATGTCTGTCAACCCTTTCGATTACGATGAGACATTAGAATTATATAAGTCACCACAACAATTTCTGAAACTATGGAAATGGAAATTTCAAACCTGGAAAGCATTCATTATCCTTCTTATCATAGGTGAAATCATTTTTGATTCATATTTATTAATATTTTTAATAATATTTGGAGCTATCCCAGAAGAAACCCTAGTGTTAATATTAATGATATCTGTTTGTATCATGTTCATTGGGATTCAATTACTCATTCTATTGGACCACAAGCAAAGTTTGGCGTATATAAACGGATTATTACTTTTGAATAAGAGTCTTGGTAAGAAACTTAACATGTTCAGAAGACGTATAGCTTAAGACCCCCTCTCCTAATATACAGAAAACTGGTACCGATGACGGCATAAGTAGTTCCCGCGTTTTGAATTTTTTTTACTCCCGCCTTCCTTACCTCGAATATTTTATTTGCTGGTACCGTAAAAACGCAATTAGTTGCACCATGCTACTGTTCAAATTCATTGTCCTGTATAATTTTTACCAAAGGTACTCCACGAGGGTAAGTGATACGTCAATCGATCAGAAATCGAATACATAGATTACGAATGCGTTCGTTTTTGGAGCTCATCTCAAATTTTGCTGTCATTTTAAAAAATAAATGATGTCGAAATGATTCTTTGAAATTTGTTCATGAGATGAGGTTTCTCACTCCGTCAGAAATGATGCAGATTACTAGTTTAATACTCATTGTTGACTGTCAAGTCGAATATTGCAAAACAAATTTGACAATTTTTTTTTGGTTGGAATAATCTGTTGATAGTTGTAACAATAAAGCATAACAATAATTATTGCTCTTAACCTGAACAGTTTAGCTGACCAAATTGTACGTACAATTTGAGAAAGTGTATGGCCGTGGTCAATTAAAAGGTGTCCGGGAAGTAGAGGCACAACTTTGAGGAATAAATACAGGAAGCACAGAATTAATACATGAAATCAATTTTTTTTTCACCCTGAAACCCTTTGATAGTGAATTTAAAAATGTTTTAGGCATTTTGAAATGTTTGTCGAAAATTTTACTTCACTGCCACCAATGGTTTTCAGACTCGTATTCTACGTGGAATTTGTTACGCATTGAAATACCGCCTAACCAAATTCCATTTGTTTCGGAATTTTTTGCGAAATTGAAAAAATTCCAGTGTGATTTGTAGAATTTTCAAAAATTCTGATTTGAAAACAACGGAAACCATATTCTTAATGGAGAAAAGGTTTCGGATCGATTGACGTATCACTTACCCAAAACCTCCAGAAGTACATTTGCTTATAATTATACAAATATTGAACTTGAACAGTAGCATGGTGCAACTAAGTACGTTTTTACGATACCAACAAAGAAAATATTTGAGGCAAGGAAGGCGGGAGTTAAAAAAAATATTCGAAAAGCGGGACCTACTTATACCGTCATCGGTATGGTTTGGGTTGAGATATCGTCTGCGTTTTAAGTCACCATACACTTTTCTCTTTCAATTTTTTCCTCTTTGCTGCCGTTTATTTACTCTCACACATAAGAACCGCCAAGTTATACATATCTGAGAAAATATGTTCACATCAGTTTTTAAAACTGAAACAAAGTGACCTAGGTAAAACAAATTTGACTTAATTGTAAAATACCCATCTCAAGAATTTGTGTAAGTAATTAGTCAATCGATCTGAGATTTAGCGTAGATTGATATATGCCATCCATTTTTAGCGGTTAGGTCATACTTTGCAAACATTTTGTGAATCTGTGCTAACAAAAATTTTTAATATCACTTACCCAATGCTACGGGTCTGGAGTTGAGTTAGTCAGCCAATCAAGCATCCTGTCTAAATTACGGATCAGACATCCAATTTTGGTGCTTATATCAACTTTTACGAAAATTTTGATAGTGTAATCATTCTATTTAATATAAATGTATAAACAGATTGTATAACGCAATGTGCACTAACATTTGGGGGTGGCTAAGCACAACGTGTATCGTATAAGTTCGCCATTTCTGGAGTGCCCAACGCTCACCGAAGCTGACAATTCCTATTCTACTTTTTCGAGCTGCTAAGAGGTGTCGCAGCAAAATGGTGGCTTATAATTGGCTAATTAAAATTGGCGGCTTCACAATAATAGTTTTTAGTAGTCGCAAGTACTTGTAGCCTAACGGAAAAACATTTCTATCTAAATTTTCGCAAAAATTGACTTGATCGCTAGCAAAAGATGTCATACCCTTAATCTACGCTATATTTTGATTGATTGACATGACTTACCCATACCCGCGAAGGGGATAATGTACAAATAAGCGAAATCAGCTATTTTGACTCACCATATGGTTTAGTTTCAAAAACTGACACTAACCCAGATATGTCTCATTTGGTGGTTCTTGTGTGTGGACGTAAATAAACCGCAGCGAACAGGAAAATTTTGAAAGAGAAAAGTGTATGATGACTTAAAAAACAGACGATAGAACCACGGTTAGCCATTTAGTCGGACGAAAACATTTGTCCGGCTGAATATGGACGAAGTAATTTCCAGTATAGTTAGCTAATCTGAAAATAACAATTTAAAAGTATTTCGAAAACAGTTTGACATGGACCATAATGACCGTATATAATAATTTACTAAACGGAATAATAAATAATTTTTTGTTAGTATTTTAAATAGAATTTAAAAAAATTTAATTTTTGTTATAGTTTTTGGAATTCGTTAGGCCGATAGACCCGAACACCAATTTCAAACATTTTAAGCGCAATCACATTGCCGCCTTTGTAATTTGACCGCAGTGAAATTGGGCATTGTGCTATGAAAACAAACTTAAGTTACTCTAATTTATTGAAGCTATACTCAATTATTTAATAAAAATTTTGTCGCCCAGATCGTCCACTGGACGCAATTTTTAATCGTCCAGATCGTCCGGACGACAACCAGATCGTCCAGATCATCCGGTCAATTTTGTCCGGCTGTTCCAACCCTGGATAGAACCTTATTCCTTAAGCAATAATAAAGTTTGTAGTACTTATATATACTTAAGCATAAATTTGATAGTAATTAAACTGGCAATTTTCGTTGAATATTACTAATAAGTCCATTAGTGTTTGACGCGGAGAATTCAATGTGGGTTGAGGAAAATAAAACTCACTGGTTGTTGAGAAATAAAGTGAGATTTAAAAAAATTACAAATGAAAATCCTCACGGCAGAGTTCGATCCAGCATAATCTTTTTTCTGCATTTAGTTTCGTTTATCTCTAATTTTTGTTGTGGAAAGGAGGCAACAAAGATAATTTCTCCAACAAAGTCAGAAGGCAGTAGGTCTAATGGTTAGGTGAATTGCAGGAAGTCTTATGTGCACTGAAATGGAAGAAGTGTGTGAGGGTACAGTGAATAGATGATGAGATGATAGAGATGAGTTCATGTGTGAGAAGTCGAAAGTTCCACAAACAACAAAATTTCAAAAGATTGGCAAGATATGAAGGCGAAAAAGTTGTAGGAGAAGGAGCTACAAGTAAAAAGTTCAAGGAAAGTAGAAGAAATTTCAATAAGGTTGAGAAGGACATTTAAGAAATAGAAAAACCAAGTGAAAATGTGCACCGTTATACTCAAAGGACAAAATTCTAAAGTAAAACAAAAATATTTTGATTAGTTTTTCACGTGACTAAAAACCCCTCGCCAATTTGATATTTATTGGTTCAATAAATTTATTACTTGTTCCTTTGTTTTAGTGACTCAGAATCAGTCAAATTTTGAATGTTTAAAAGCTAATACATTAAAGTAGGTCTTTGACCCAAGAGTCGAGTCTTCACGTCATGTGGGGATTTGAGCATAAGACTCAATCCCCACTACTGTACTCATAAATGAGACAGTAGACTCCTTACCTGGCAATGAATGACCAGGAAGGAGAGTTCGGAGTTGTATTGAGTTTGAGAACAGGATTGCCCAACTAGGCTCTGTAGCACAAATGGTTAGTGCGTTGGGTCCGGAATACCCAAGACGTGGGATCATACCCCACCAGAGACCAAATTTTTGTGGCAATCCCTGTCTCAAACTCAAAGTGGCGGGTCAGCCCCGCCACACATGGCGACCATTCGCGACCATCCCCTTATTAAGGGACGGAGGGCCGGTAGTCTTCGGTTCCAGAAGGCCGAGGGGGCGCTCTTGGCGGCGGGAAAGTGTGGGGATTTGAGCATAAGACTCAATCCCCACTACTGTACTCATAAATGAGACAGTAGACTCCTTACCTGGCAATGAATGACCAGGAAGGAGAGTTCGGAGTTGTATTGAGTTTGAGAACAGGATTGCCCAACTAGGCTCTGTAGCACAAATGGTTAGTGCGTTGGGTCCGGAATACCCAAGACGTGGGATCATACCCCACCAGA
>NIPM01000095.1:679483-731920 GCA_002738285.1 Holacanthella duospinosa
AGCCCCGCCACAGTCATCTATCTTTCATTAAATTAGCATAAAGGAATAAAGTCAAAATCAATACTTTTTAGTCTATACTCATGCTTGGAATGTAACTCCTGACTATGTCTATCAATCAAAATTAGTAAATAAACTGATGTGATTAATGTTTCCTGTTATTTCACAGAAGTTGCATTTAACAAGGACAGAATTGAAAAGGATGGACTGGAATGGGCAGTTCGAATTATTTATATTATGCCGTTGGTAGGACTTGTGATCGAAATTCCTGGAGTTTTCATTGTATATCACCAGGGATGGGATTTTCTACGTTTATTAAAACAGTTGGCATCTCTTGTTCCAGGAAGTGATGTCTTCGGACCATTGATAGTTGTATTTGCAATAACAGTAGATTGGTATTATTGTGCCTTGTTATTGGTTGAGTTACTAATCAGCTCAAACGCTATCAGCCTTTGGATGAAATTTCAAAATGATTGGTAAGTATTCAAAAATTTTGATAACATTCTAAAAATTTTATTCAACTCTTAATTTACTATTATAGGACAGAGAATCATGATACTTTTGATGCCAGTGCAAGAGAGAAACTCCGAATAACATATAGATGTCACCAAATTTTTCACACTGTAGCCAATAACTTAGTATACTATATTCTGCCACTTATTGTCGGTTCTGCTTGTTCTATCCTGATAACTGTACTGTACTGTACGTTTCGATTTAGAAAGTTATGGAATTTTATATTAACTGGCGGCTTGCTTATTTTTGGAGCCGTTATTTTCGTTGCATGTAATTTACTGATGCCCATGGCTGCACAAATTACAGAGCAAACAGAAAAGTTTAAAAACTCCTTTCAGAAAGGTGCTATAAATGGGGGAGGGGATTTTCGATTTCTTCGTTCTTGCCCAAACCTAAAATGGACAATTGCAGGTACCTATCAGCTTAAATGCAATAGCTTTGTTGTAATTATGCACGAAATTGTAATAGCAATAGTTATAAATTTGATTCTGAGTTTTCGTACCACCGACATATTTTCAAAACTCAAATTATCTGGTAATTTGGCTTTAAAACAAACTTGATTACGTAATGTGTTTGAATTTTTGTTAAATCTTACTAATGCACCAGCCTGTACACATCCATCAAATTTTGCATCAATGTAAGTAGTTAAAAGTACTAAAATTAAAAAAGAAATAATAATTATTAGAAAGTTGGGACAAGTGACGTTGATAACAATTTTCCACATAGCGTCGACCTTTGTTTGAACGGACATTGATTTTGTTCTCTAAGGTAGCTCAATTTTTAAATACTAGAGGTTTTCACAAGAAAAATTATAATTGGCCATTACTTATAATAACTGTCTTAAATCACAAGCGTCATTAGGTGATTTAAATTTTACATTTGTAGAAATTAAATTTTATATGCATCTATTGATAATCATTTCAGCTGGTATGAAAACTTGTACATTCTCTTTCAAATTGGTTTGTCAAACATGTGTTACGCTATAAGTATTCTCAATTATCTACAGGTAAGATGGCAATAATTGAATTTTAAAATCAAATGTTCATTTGATCTTAAACCGCTTCCGGTACGTGGAGTGTAACTTACTTTTTTTACTTTTTCACGACCAATTCACTAGTTATGGTTTACAGTTGTTAGAATTAACGTTAACGTAAACAAAAAAACAATTGAAACAAGTCGAATAAGCAAATTTGTGTTCGATTGTGAAGTAATAAAAAAATAAGTCACTTATTTAAAAAAAAAGTCGGATTTACCTCATTTAGTTTCTCGTTACTTTTAAGTGAACTTTTAAGTCAATCGCCTGCGCAGAAATAGTGACTTATAATTGAAACCAAAATTAATAAGGGCTTTTCACTTATAAAGGGAAGTTGATGAAAGGTCCTACTGTCTCTCTCCCGACCTCATTTTTAATGTCAAGGTATCTACACGATACGATCCTTTTTGTTAGTTGTTGGAATCTATGCTTTGTCGTAAAATGATGTCTTGGATTCTAACTGTTCGCTTGGACCAATTACGATTAGCTGCGTTAGGACTATGTACAGTGCATTCTCACTCATGATGGGTATAATTGATTAGACATAAATTAGTTTGAGCACAAAACACGAATTAAGAATTGTGTGCAGAATGTTTATGTAAATAAATTGATTTTTATATTTAAGAGTGACATAACTGGAGTTTGCTAGTGCTGCCCTCAAGCATTTAACTTTAGAACTGTGTTTTACGCAGTGAAATTGCGCGCCTTAAAAATTTAACAGTTTCTCATACTCAAAAGCTATTAACTTTAAGAAAATCTGGAGTTTCCGAATGGAATTTCATCCATCACTATTGAATTTGAATAATATGTGAAAGTTATGGCTGGATTAATATTGACATTCTGACACACGCCATGCTACCGACTTTTTATTTGTAGAAATAAGATAGGAAAGAAAAAATGAGGGTCAGAATCATCAAATGAGGGAATCATTTGATGATTCTGACTCCTTGACTTTTGGGAGTCAGAATCATGACTCTGGGACTCGACTTGAGAGTAATGACCCATGTTCTATATTTTCAAAAATAATAATTACTTAGAAAGGAACATGTGTCTGTCATTTCATTTCACTTCAACGATGATGAGTTGCAGAGAATTTCCAAATCCCATCTACTGGTTGGACAGATTCAACATACTTCTTTTTGACACATACTTTTTTTTACCCACCAAATGTGTATCTCTTACTTCATATAAATACCCAGTGATGGGCAAAATTCCCGGAGTGAATTTCGATATCATTATACACATTCTTTATTACACTTCTCCATGAGTCCCAGTTTGGCCTGAGTCAGTCACTACCTCTGGGAGTCATGACAGATTTTCTAAACTTTGGAGTTGAGTTTGAGTAAGAGTTTTGACTCAGACTCTGAAGTTGCGTAAAACAAAATAGGTAAAATAAGTGAAATATTGGCGCATATTGGAAAAGAGTCATCATTTGTAAGTGGGAGTCGACTCCCAGAGTCATGATTCTAACTCCCAACTGGAAAGGAGCCAGGGTCATCAAATGACTCCCGACTCCGAAAAACCCTCCTTCAGAGTCATCCCAGTATCAGAGTAAGAGTCATGCATAACACTGCTTTATTACAATTTACTCTCAGTTTTGCGTGTGGAGTCACTGACTCTGAGAGTAATTACTCTAACTTGTAGTCAATCATTACTCCCAGAGTCAGTGACTCCACACGCAAAACTGAGAGTAAATTGTAATAAAGCAGTGTTATGCATGACTCTTACTCTGATACTAACATGAGGGTTTTTCGGAGTAGGGAGTCATTTGATGACCCTGACTTTATTCTGGTTGGGATTCAGAGTCATGACTCTGGGAGTCGACTCCCACTTACAAATGATGACTCTTTTCCAATATGCGCCAATATAGCACTTATTTTACCTGTTTTGTTTTACGCAACTCCAGAGTCTGAGTCAACTCTTACTCAAACTCAACTCCAAAGTTTAGGAAATCTGCCATGACTCCCAGAGGTAGTGACTGACTCACGCCAAACTGGGACTCAAGGAGAAGTGTAATAAAGATTGTGTATAATGATATCAAAATTCACTCCGAGAATTTTGCCCATCACTGGATATTTATATGAAGTAAGAGGTACGCAGTTGGTGGGTTAAAAAAAAAGTATGTCTCAAAAAGAAGTGTGTTGAATCTGTCCAACCAGTATCAGTAAGAGCCACGAATGCTTGACTGGATTCCCCAAGGTACCTGCCTAAGTAGTCTCTAACTCGTCTCTTAGTTCATCGTTTCACAAAAACGTCTAATATTCTCAATTTAAAAAAAAATCAAGACTTCTTCCCTAGTGATCGTGGAGACTTAATTTTCTTGACTTCAAACGCTACTTTTCATTGATCTTTCTGAAACCGTTAAGATTTTGGCCAGAAAAAATTTTGTTTAGAAGATATACTCCACAAAATCTTATAGACAAACTCCTTCCCCAGCAAAGAGCCTTGAGACGTAAGTAGCTTCCAGCGGTGCTAAGAACCTGTGACCCAGTGTATTTCCTCATATTCTGCGAGAATTAATTTATGTTTCAAATAATTTTCTAAGACACAATTTATGTTGTATCGCTCTCAGTACTAAGCATTGTAGTAATACGTATAATTTACATAGCTTTTTGCTACTAAGTAGTTTGATGTTTATCTTTTTTAGCCAAATAAATCTAAGTAGTTATACATTCCTCCATATTTCTGAATAGTATTGTAAACCGGTTCGTGTCTCTAACTGCGTCTATGTGTCTCCATATATCAATGCGTATGATAATTGCTCCTATATGTTGGTGAGTTCAACAAATTTCTAGATAATTTCCTATTTCTGGAGTTTATCTTCCTCAAGGTGTATTTTAGTCTCCCGTTGTACATACCGTTGCTACGCTTTGTATTGTTAGTGTTAATAGTTGAAACCGCCACACAGCATTGCTGATTCATAAGTCAGATTTTGTTTGCCATCATGTTTTTTGCAGAGAAAAACTCTGAAACTTTTAGTCACGCATGTAGAATAGTTAGAATTAGAGGAACAGTAACGATATACTTTTCTTGTATGATATCAAAACTATATTTTATTTAACAATTATTATGGCGAATGGTTTAAATTTATTAAATTTTAATATTGGAAAAACTTTATGTAAGTAGCGTGACTAAAAGTCAGCCAATCGGATATGTCACGCTATTGCATAGTCGAACCCTGGTATTAGTCTATCTTTCTAGAAAGTATAATCTGCCTGTTTTTAGAAAGTATTTATTTTTAATAAGACGGCAGCCATAAACAAACACCACTTAGGGAAAAATAACACTCATGAAAAAATATGGAAACCAACAACCAGAGCGGAGAAACCAAATTTCAAAATCAACAATGAACACGTAAAAACACTCTAATCGTAATTTGTTGCTATACAAAGGTTACTAAACCATATAAATGGTTAATGAATTCCTATTAATTATGTTTCGCATAGAAAATTTTTGGTGTTTCTGGTAGGTAAAATTTAATTTCCCTTGAAAATTTTGATTTCATAATTTGTTGCTAATTTAGAACAATTTGGGATTTCTTGATGGTTCAAAAGTGTTCTCGTATTAAATATCAGGCTAGTTAAGAGAGACAGCAAACTATTGTGACTTATCACAGAAAATGATGCAAAATGAATCATTAGAACGTGGAATGATTGCTGGAGGGAAAGAATATGGTTGGATTAATTTTGAAATCGTTGTGCGATGAAATTAAGCTATTTGGAAGAACAACTCAAAAATTCCTAATTTTTAATTTGCAGGCTCCTTGACTTGTCCCCTTCAAAATTCTAATACCGTTGCAGTTAACCGAGTAAAATTTTCTCATTTTACACTCTTTGAATTATATTCATTTTGCAGAATATAAACCTAACCTTGAAATAAATTTTAATTCTATGTAAAGTTTTCCCAGCTATCTGTTTGTTTTTGGTTTATATTTCTTGAATTTTAGGGAATATTTAACTTTATTTTTAGCTTACGTATTATTTTATGGCTGCAGTTTAAGAATTGTCACCCTCGGAGTGAATTAGAATCCGCGAATCAACACAACATTAATCTTGACGCATGCCACATCACAATGTTAGAACACCGTGTTTTAAAACCATGGGATCAGTATGCTGGACAGTAAAGCGCGTACCTGATATAAGCAAACCCCTCGATCGGATTACCAAAGTAAAAATCAATTATTCAAAAAATAGTTTAAAACTTTTCACTTACAGAAACATTTATTTTCGACGATTTCAATGTTTCGTAGATTTTGTTACACCCACTTCAATTTCTGTCAATCCATGTTCCGTCCTAATCAATGGNTTCCCAGCTATCTGTTTGTTTTTGGTTTATATTTCTTGAATTTTAGGGAATATTTAACTTTATTTTTAGCTTATGTATTATTTTATGGCTGCAGTTTAAGAATTGTCACCCTCGGAGTGAATTAGAATCCGCGAATCAACACAACATAAATCTTGACGCATGCCACATCACAATGTTAGAACACCGTGTTTTAAAACCATGGGATCAGTATGCTGGACAGTAAAGCGCGTACCTGATATAAGCAAACCCCTCGATCGGATTACCAAATTAAAAATCAATTATTCAAAAAATAATTTAAAACTTTTCACTTACAGAAACATTTATTTTCGACGACATCAATGTCGGCGATTTCAATGTTTCGTAGATTTTGTTACACCCACTTCAATTTCTGTCAATCCATGTTCCGTCCTAATCAATGGAGAGCAAGGCCCCTTCTTAGCTAGGCCCAAAATATATAATGACATACATTTGTATATCATAGCAAAATAAATTGTTCACATTAAAAAAATTTTATTATTATTGAAGTATAAATAACTTTTTTATATTTGTATCCAACAATCCAACTAAGCAATGCTAACATTTCTATAGATTACTTATATACTAATATTACAGTGTGTTCGAATAAGAAGGCNCCCTTCTTAGCTAGGCCCAAAATATATAATGACATACATTTGTATATCATAGCAAAATAAATTGTTCACATTATTAAATTTTATTATTATTGAAGTATAAATAACTTTTTTTTATATATTTGTATCCAACCATCCAACTAAGCAATGCTAACATTTCTATAGATTACTTATATACTAATATTACAGTGTGTTCGAATAAGAAGGCNATCCAACTAAGCAATGCTAACATTTCTATAGATTACTTATATACTAATATTACAGTGTGTTCGAATAAGAAGGCGAATATCCGGCACTAGCGTTTTTAAAACTCTCACAATTTAGAGTCTTGCGACACTTTTTAACTTAAGAAAAGTTAACAACACTTTTGTAGAAACGATTTTCAGCAACTTGAGCAGTTCATAATGTGTATAAAATTTTGACATATAGTCAATTTTTTATTTTCCGCAAAATCATTTTTCAAAAATTTTGCCTTCTTATTTGAACGCACTGTATATTGGACATTATTTGGGAATTGGTAATTGACAAAATTAGAAGGACACCACGCTTAGATTACTGCTGCTGCCATATGTGGTGACTGTGGGAAACTAAATTTGTAGCATTAATTTGCTCGGATAAATTTTTAATGGCTACTGATTAAACAAGAATGCCACGGTCGGGATCATTACAAGCGTTTATGAATCCTTACAAATTTCAGACTAAGTTTACTCCGCTGGATTGTAAACCGCCGGGTCCTGACAAACCATCTCCCGAAATAATTACTGCTGTACAGTACTGTTATTTCGACTAATTAAAACATGGTTTTGTATGTTTGGTAAGTTGAAAATAAAGCAAAGTTAACAAAACTTTGTAAAGCATTTAATGAATTCTCGCCAGAACTATCATCTAACTTCTCTATTTGCTCAGCGTCTTGTTTTNTTTGTAAAGCATTTAATGAATTCTCGCCAGAACTATCATCTAACTTCTCTATTTGCTCAGCGTCTTGTTTTTGCGTGACGAAGGTGTTAATTACCAATTCTCAAATCATGCTCTTTATATCAATGCATACAAATGTATCTTATACATGAAGTTAAAAATATTTTCTACAAAAACTGTAAAAATGAAGATTAGACTACACACATTCAAACTATTTAGAAAGTTTTGGTGTTTTACTTTGAAAGTTTCTGAAAGATGATCACTATTTACAATTTTAACTAGATCCGTCAAAATTTCTGCAGATCCTTGCAGGAAAGGAAATAGATGGTGCTTCAGTTCTGAGTCTGAGAAATTACTTTCCATGTAACCTAGAAAGCTTTCCATTTTGTGTGGCATGTAGAAGAATAGGGTAAACCATTTGGTTATGGCTTCGTCGACAAATTTTAGCTGTGCTAATGGTGACGGCGCGACAACATTAGATGTAATTGTTGTGGTAATAAGTGTCCTCTAAGGTCCTAACCCGAGTTTTTTTTTATTCTACACAGACTGTGTACAACGCTCTTTAGAATCCTCTGTGTCTATTTATGGTCCTATAGTCCGTAGAATTCATTAGACGAAAAGGCTTTCTAGGAAGATTCGAAATTGCTGAATTAGTTAGACAGAAGTATTCTTGTAGAAATAATTCAACCAAATACTCTTTGTAGAGAAAATTTTATCTAATAGATTATACAGGAACGACGAGAAAAAAAAGTCAACTAATTTAACTCTATGCCTATTGCACCCGGCTTAATCGAACCTAGACCCCATGGTATTATGTGAAACGCGCTACCTAATATGCTATCTATCTGTACTGAGATTGATGTTAATAAAAAGAGAAATATATTTGAGTTTCACTAGTTGTTTTTTTTTCAACTAATAAACATAATTCGAATACACAAAGTTTTACTGCAAATTCAAATCCAGTACAGCAGAGTTGGTGCATTTTATGATTTCAACAATGAGACAACAATATCTTTTTGGCGAGACGGTATGTGTTGCTCCCTGGATTTATCCCAAACGTTTTTAAACTTTGATCTAATTACAAAGAATTGAAATATATTAATGGGTCTTGGTTCAATTTCCCAATTACCAATTATCTCATTTCTCCGCACTGCATCAATTGAGGGTTGAGTTTCACAATTGTTGGCAGTGCATCGATTCCCCATCACAGTTTATCCAACTACTTCGTCAACCTGGAATAACCTTTTGGAGAGGCTCCTTGCGTAAGAATTGACAGATCACGATGCTGATTTAATAGTTGTTAAAAACTCTCGTCAAAGCAAAATGCCATTTCCAATGTGCCCTTCTGAACTTCCACTTTCAAGTTCTAAAACTCATTCTTTTAAGTTGTAGTTTTCCTTTAGTTAAATAATCTAAAATAAATATAATTTTTTTCAACTAGGCCTTATTATTGGTAATTGCCTAGAAAATTTTGAACTTATTGATTTTTCTCTTCCAATTCCTTTCGAAGTGACTTCGAGAAACAAAACCAGACACACAAGGTGAAGAAGTTCGACACAATCAATTTGAGCTTTTACTGTGCTTAGATTTGTCTTAAAAAAAGGATCGAAATATGTTTAACCATAAGTTATAGGCATAAACCAAAATGAACTTTTTACCGAAATAATTTNTTGCGTGACGAAGGTGTTAATTACCAATTCTCAAATCATGCTCTTTATATCAATGCATACAAATGTATCTTATTCATGAAGTTAAAAATATTTTCTGCAAAAACTGTAAAAATGAAGATTAGACTACACGCATTCAAACTATTTAGAAAGTTTTGGTGTTTTACTTTGAAAGTTTGATCACTATTTACAATTTTAACTAGATCCGTCAAAATTTCTGCAGATCCTTGCAGGAAAGGAAATAGATGGTGCTTCAGTTCTGAGTCTGAGAAATTACTTTCCATGTAACCTAGAAAGCTTTCAATTTTGTGTGGCATGTAGAAGAATAGGGTAAACCCTTTGGTTATGGCTTCGTCGACGAATTTTAGATGTGCTAATGGTGACGGCGCGACAACATTAGATGTAATTGTTGTGGTAATAAGTGTCCTCTAAGGTCCTAACCCGAGTTTTTTTTTATTCTACACAGACTGTGTACAACGCTCTTTAGAATCCTCTGTGTCTATTTATGGTCCTATAGTCTGTAGAATTCATTAGACGAAAAGGCTTTCTAGGAAGATTCGAAATTGCTGAATTAGTTAGACAGAAGTATTCTTGTAGAAATAATTCAACCAAATACTCTTTGTAGAGAAAATTTTATCTAATAGATTATACAGGAACGACGAGAAAAAAAAGTCAACTAATTTAACTCTATGCCTATTGCACCCGGCTTAATGGAACCTAGACCCCATGGTATTATGTGAAACGCGCTACCTAATATGCTATCTATCTGTACTGAGATTGATGTTAATAAAAAGAAAAATATATTTGAGTTTCACTAGTTGTTTTTTTTCAAGTAATAAACATAATTCGAATACACAAAGTTTTACTGCAAATTCAAATCCAGTACAGCAGAGTTGGTGCATTTTATGATTTCAACAATGAGACAACAATATCTTTTTGGCGAGACGGTATGTGTTGCTCCCTGGGTTTATCTCAAACGTTTTTAAACTTTGATCTAATTACAAATAATTGAAATATATTAATGGGTCTTGGTTCAATTTCCCAATTACCAATTATCTCATTTCTCCGCACTGCATCAATTGAGGGTTGAGTTTCACAATTGTTGGCAGTGCATCCATTCCCCATCACAGTTTATCAAACTACTTCGTCAACCTGGAATAACCTTTTGGAGAGGCTCCTTGCGTAAGAATTGACAGATCACGATGCTGATTTAATAGTTGTGANAAGAATTGACAGATCACGATGCTGATTTAATAGTTGTTAAAAACTCTCGTCAAAGCAAAATGCCATTTCCAATGTGCCCTTCTGAACTTCCACTTTCAAGTTCTAAAACTCATTCTTTTAAGTTGTAGTTTTCCTTTAGTTAAATAATCTAAAATAAATATAATTGTTTTCAACTAGGCCTTATTATTGGTAATTGCCTAGAAAATTTTGAACTTGTTGATTTTTCTCTTCCAATTCCTTTCGAAGTGACTTCCTCTTTGTTTTGGTCTGTGTGTTCCACTTCTTCAAGGACACAATCAATTTGAGCTTTTACTGTGCTTAGATTTTTCTTAAAAAAAAAGGATCGAAATATGTTTAACCATAAGTTATAGGCATAAACCAAAATGAACTTTTTACCGAAATAATTTTTGGCTTCAACTGTTGAGTAGACCTTTTCGTCCCTTTCATATGTTCCTTCAATGTCCATTTCTAATGACCCTTTAAGAAATTCAATTCCAGTTGAAATATAACAACGAATGATATTTAATTGTAGACTTACCACAGGACAAAATTCGTCCAACACAAACTTCTTTTTACAATTTGAATTCAACATCTGCTTTCATAAATTTTTTCCAAATTGTGTTGCGTTGAGTCATTGACAATATCAGCATCACTAAAAACCTGCTCGGGGTTTCATTTATTCAGTGGACCAAAAAATAAGTGTTTTCCATTGTCATAATAAAAAAATTAGATCAGATTAAACGTGAGTTTGAATAAAACCACAATAAAAGTAATTTTAAGTTTACAGGAGTTTGGATCAGATGTGTGTCTGCGCGAGACTTTTGAAGTATTATTTAAATTCTTATTTGAATTTAGTAAATATTTCGAATGAAATTTCCAAAAATTTCGAAATAAATTTTCAGTATTGAAAGCAAGAGGAAACAGTATATCTTGGACTCATCGAAACAAATCCCGTTTAGATCTGCTAAGCGTGCAAAGCTAATGACTTAATGATTATGCTTGTCGATTTTTGTTTTGAATAACAATCCCTTCATCATTAAAAGAAAAGAGCCCAATCTTTAAGCATTGAAATCGAAGACACCGATGTACCTGCTTGTCCTACTCTAAAGCATGCAACTAAAACACCAGCTAATTTTTTGTCAGCAACGCAGTTTGAGGTAAAGATTTGACATGAGGCATTTAACTTATTATTAAAATGGTTAAAGAAACAAATATTTCACAAAAATTCTGCGAGAAAATTAAACACTTCAATTGACAAAGTCAAGGTTGAATGCTTCTTATCTTGTTTCCCACACAGTTTAGCATTTCCAAGCACGAGGTTAGACATCTGTTAGTCCGAAGTTGCTGAGAAATTTTGAAAAATATAATTATCTTAAATTTTCCATAGCCTTGTTTTAATGAACAAAACCTGTGATTAACAATGGGAAATAGCAAATTCAGTGCGATTCATCAAAAATATTCATCCGGTCATGCGCTAAATGTATCCCCATTAGAGGAACATCATGTAATATATGATGATATCAAAAATCTTGGACAAAAAAACGCCAACAGCACCCGGGGTTCCCAGGCGGTCACCCATCCAAGTACTAACCGGGCCCGACGTTGCTTAACTTCAGTGATCGGACGAGAACTGGTGCTTTCAACGTGGTATGGCCGTTGACAAGGGATGGAGCTAGAATTCTCATACCTATTTCAAATGAGATTTTTCCAGTGAATACAAAGACGAGAGATTTTGATTATTCTCAAAATGGGAAAAGATAAGAGATTCTGCTAAATAATAGTAATACAGTAAACCTCGCATAAGGCGACTTCGGTTACCACGAACCAAACTGTCCGGTCCGCGCCCGGAGATAGGAAATTTGTGTATAAATCGCACGACTAAGCCGAACTCGGTTAAGAAGAAGCCTCGGTTACCACGAACGCCTTTTCGTGGCCCCAGTCCATAAGGCACATGCTTTTTTACCTCGGTTAACACAAACACGAATTAATTGATCAATTTTTAAAGAAACTTCAACATTTTTCTTACAAAATTTAATGAATAACTTCTTTTGAATAACTTTTCAAACATTGAAATACGACAGAAAATGAACCAATGATATAATTTTAGTCATTTTTTTGCTTCCACAGCAACTTACTATTATAAAGTAATGGTAAATTAAAACTACCTCGGCTAAGACGAACAAATTATTCCCCAAGTTGTGTGTTCGGCTACGCTTAAGCCGAACCTCGGCTACCACGAACCAAATATTTCGGTCCCTTGAAATCCGGCTTATCCGAGGTTTACTGTATTCCATTTCAAAATTGGAAACTAGGAGTTCCCATCTACTTCACTAATGAGGGAATGAGTCAGCGTTTTATTAATAATTCATGGCAAGATGATCACTCAAAAGAAAAGAATTACACAGACGTCAATTTTTTCTAAATACTTAACCCCCGGTTCATCATGGGATATAGGATTTAAAATTGCTATTCCCATGATTTAAAATTTCTAAACAATTGTTTTAAGTAGTTAAACAGATGCTAAAACCTGTGTTCTAATAACTTAAAAAAGTGTATACCACCCACAAATGGCCAATCATTTTAACAAAGTTCTTATAAATCTTTGACCCTTCAGAGTAAATAAATCACATACACCGTAGCACTTTAATTACAATTATTATTGGAATCAAACTTTCAATTGTTCATCCATTACAAAATTTCTAGTTTTCTTAAAATGAATTGACTCTCTATATGATATAAAAATAGATATTTTAAACTATTGACGAGATTTAAAAGCCCTTTTAAATCTCCCTGGAGGTTGCAGTTTGCAAAGAAACTTTCAAGTTCAAATATTCCATTTAAAAGTTTTGTCAAGGCAGCATTCACTGATGAATTTTGTGGGGGGTAGTTCCTCCTCAAGAACGTCATTTATTGAAGTGGATGAGGATTCAATTTTTCTTTTGGGTTAAGGTTTGTGATTTTTGAAACAAACGATCTTGCCAACTTATACGACTACTTCGATGGTATCCAATTTTTTTTGAAAATATTAAATTATTTAAATGTATATCCAATTACATATGAATAATGGCGCTCAGAATCTTAAATTAGCACTAAAGAATTATCGAATTATCGGCATAATTTATTCAAACTTAAACATTATTAAAATTGCCTCGTACATTTGGCACATAGATTTCGAAATTATTCGAAGGTTATTTTAACTGGCAGCCGCTACATCAATATAGAATTACCGGAATTCAAACTTTAAAACACCGAAAATCATAAATTTAATATTCAGGATTTGTTAGACAATAGTAAGCAATAATTTTGGCATTGTTTTTTAAAAGCATTTTACCTACATCAATGTAGAATTAGTGGGAGCAGTAATTCACTCTAATATTTACGAATTCAGTGTGACACATACATTTAAAACTCACCATTTACTACGGGATGGTAAAATTTTGCTATCAATACTAAAATCGATTAAATCACATGACCAAAGTCCCAGAAACTCCCCAAATTTAATGAGTTTGCCTAAAATCGCTTGCTTGACTTAAAAACGCCACTCAATGTTTCGTATGTGCCAATGGCTAGAAGTTTGAATTGAACGGAGGCTACATAAGCTGCTAGGGTGTGATTTCTCGTTCCATTATTTCCTGAGCGAAAGCAAATATTTGTAATCACACGCTTCTTAAAATTTAAGACTATGATACTTTTGAATTTGACGTTTCTGAGGAAGAACAATCCTGGGGGGAGGGGGGAATGGAATCACCCTAGGACCCTTTAGGGTCCTCTAAGGTTAAGGAAAATCAGGGTTTGAGTCAGTGGAGCGGCGAGGAAAATAACAATTACCTAATTTCCTTCCATCCCGAATCCGGATAGGAAGGTCTTGATAAATTTGAAGGGAGTTAGAGAGCCTTAGATGGAAGAATATAGTCTTTGAAGAACTCCAGACTAACCAAATAAAAATAATTTGCTGGATTCCCAGCACACGAATAATAAAGTAAAATGATGAAGAGCAGCAAAAGACGACTTACTTTTATAGACCTTTATTTGTCTGTAACTGGAAATGGACTGAGTGGTACAAATGGCCGAATGGTCACTGTACTGAAAATATGTATCACTGAAAATATGTTTCCTCCCATAAGCAACTAAGCTAATAAATATTAAAATTACACAGGTCAATTCCTTAGAGTAAGGTACCATGTACCAAGCTCAGTCGGTGGGTAAGGTGATGACGGGAGATAGCTTGACACTCTGAACTTCCTTGGGGTTCAATGAGTCCACCTCTCACAATTTATTTAAATTTTCATACTTATACATCTTGCTCCTGAGCTAATGAATGTTAGGATCCGGTCCTTATACTCATCTGGCANTTAAATTTTCATACTTATACATCTTGCTCCTGAGCTAATGAATGTTAGGATCCGGTCCTTATACTCATCTGGCAATATTAAATTCTGAATGTTTTGTTCCAAAATGCCCAAATCAATTCAATGGGCTTCAGCTCAGGGAGAGGGACTGCTTCNTAAATTCTGAATGTTTTGTTCCAAAATGCCCAAATCAATTCAATGGGCTTCAGCTCAGGGAGAGGGACTGCTTCTATTATGACTTTTTATTGTTCGGTCTGTCGAAAAGACGACCAATTCTAGTCAGAATAATTTAAAAATTTTATTCAACTATTGATTGTACTAAATCTTACTGAATTCATTTGGGAGTTTTTGGAAGGAAATATTCAGATTTTAATATTACAGTGCACGACGTTTATTAGAGCATCCTTTATAAGAACATTCGGGTTATAAGAGCAGAGTTTTGCGGGTTTGGTTTGCTCTAATGCATTTAGCATGGAACATTAACGCGTTATAAGAACAACGTATATAAGAGCAAAACGGTTATAAGAACTACCTTTTGCTGGGTAATTTTTGAAGCGGGAGTTGGATATAAGAGCAAAAGTCAAATCTCAAACAAAAATTATCTTTTTACATTTTCAATTCTAAAAGTACCACTTGAAATCATTTCAGTTGAAATGTCGTTCTTGTAAAATATTTACAAAACTTTAAATAAAAATCAAACAATTGCAATTTTTGACGAAATTGTCGACGATAATTATAGTCGATAACTTTATTTAATATCTTTACTATAGTATAGATTTTCTTTTTTAAATTTTTGAAAAAAAAATTTTTTTTTGCCATATACTTTTTATAAGAATATCCTGCTCTTATAAGCGTTGTAAGAACAAACGGTTATAAGAGCAGCATTTCCAGGTGACGGAGGGCAGCTCTTATAACCGTCGTGCACTGTACCTTGATGATGGTACACAAAACCTTTTAAAATGTTTGAAACTTAGCGAATGCTTTGAAAATCTTGTGAAAAAAAAACCAACCTGTTGAAAATGAGCTCCACGAATTAAAGCAGATTTTCTCTACCCAGAAAAACTCTAGCTATAAATTATTCTTTAAATTTTATAAAGTTCGAAACTGTCACTTCTAAATCTTTTTGAAGTTTACATCAAAGTTGTCATTATACACTAAAGTTTGGCTGGCATCATGCGACATTCAAAGTGATGTATCATTTATTCTTTAAAATCCATAACATTTATAAACTTTGCAATTGGTTATAAACGTAGTGTCTATTTTCTCTAATATATAAATTCTTCGTTNTCCATAACATTTATAAACTTTGCAATTGGTTATAAACGTAGTGTCTATTTTCTCTAATATATAAATTCTTCGTTGTTTAGGGCAAATTTTCTGGAGAGTAGTGCAAGGTTTAGAAAATTGTAAAATTGTTGACTCTGTAGAAAAAAAAAATTTTGTTTTCACAGGATGAATAAGGATTTGAAAAAGAATTTCATATTTTTGAAAACTTTTGGAAATGTTTGGAGTGAATTCCGGTTATAGTGAATCAATATAACCAGCAGGAGTTTTTCAATATAGCCGGAGTTCATTATATCCATATAGTTAACGGAGCTTACAAATTCCAATGCAATTATTGTTCATTATATCCAAATATTTTACTATAAACTCAGCTTTATCGATGCAGGGAAGCACTGGGTGATGAAAATTTGCTTCACACTTTGAATACGGTCATGTTCTTATGTTGTATTTCAATTTCAAGTACTTCCATCGTTTTCTCCGAAACGACAGCAAGACTAATTTGGATAAAATTTTGACTGATTTTGGTAAAATCTTTCGGTCCCTCCAACTGAACTACAGGGACAGGCAATAACAACTGACAGGGGATACCCCACACTCCTACCAAGCACCCTCTCAAACTTACACAAATGGGCAAACAATTTATTAATTTCCTTTGGAATTCAGAGTTAATTTTAAAGATAGGTCTGCACACTAAATTAGTTTATCGTATGCTCGTAATGACCCCCATCCATTTCAGTGCAATGGCCAAGGCAGTCATAAAATGCCCTTCTAACGTTCTGTAGCATCTGCGGATTGTTATTTAAAGTATCAACAAAGTTCTGAATCCAATCCTTTAGTTGAGGAATACTAATTGCGCGAAGAGGTTTAAAAATTGTCGACTTCATATACCCCCAAAAAAAGTAATCGAGTGGATTTAAGTCCGAAGATCGAGCTGGCAACTCCGTAGGCCCCGCCTTCCAAATGAAAAAAAAACCTTCCAAAAGAAAAATGTCCAGAAAAACGAAACTTCAAATTGTTACTATGGCGAATAGTTTTAATTCAATTATCTTTTACAACACAGATTATTCCTATGTCACACTCATTACCCTTCCGCCAACCAAGGCTTAAGTTATTCACAAACCCTTTTTACACTAAAAATCAATCAACATGAAATGCAAATTGATATTGAATTATCTCTGAAGTGGGATATTCCTTGCCCATTTATGGTTGAGGATAGGAGTAGGAGTGTGGGGTATCCCCTGTCAGTTGTTATTGCCTGTCCCTGTAGATTAGGAATGGCAGATGGATGCACAGCTGTCCTGCAACAAAAGAGTTTTTCGATTTAAATCCTGTAAAGTTATTTTCCATTAAATACGGAATTTAAAAAAAAATTAAAGAATTCAACCAAACTATCTGCCTTGCTTAAGAACATTAAAGTGCATAAACTTTTCAGGTGGCATTATTGTAATTGTTAACCAAATTGTACGAGAATAATAACTTTAATGTGAGAGTGTTTCGAGCTGCGTTAACGGTGATGAGGCCGCCGGTGATAATTCCAAAAACTTAAGTCCACATTCAACTTCGTTTTTTTTAAGTTGCGATGAAATAATTTATTAATAAAGCCCCGAATGTGTTACACATTCTTATATAACTAAAATCTCCTTATTTCCAATTTCTCACACGGAATATTACGGTTGTTGAACTGGAAAGCTCATCTCTTTTTCCAATTTTGAGAAAATCAAAATCCCACCTGCTTGCTTATTAGACTTTTGTAATCACTGTAAAAATGTATTTGAAATAGGTATGAGAATTCTAGCTCCATCCCTTGTCAACGGCCATACTACGTTGAAAGCACCAGTTCTCGTCTGATCACTGAAGTTAAGCGACGTCGGGCCCGGTTAGTACTTGGATGGGTGACCGCCTGGGAACCCCGGGTGCTGTTGGCGTTTTTTTATGTTTAAGATTTTAAATTGTCATTTTCCCGATTGACACACAAACCAATTCAGAATTCTGACTCCACGTCACAATCTTCTTACTTCATTCGACTATGGGATGAAATAGAATACAATTACTGTGATGAGTGATAGTCGATTCTCCATCCACCTGACTACAATTGCGACAGCCGGCAGATGGCACGTTGACCAACAGTGTAGTCACCTTCAATGTACTTGTCCTGTATGGTCACAAGTCTCTCGCACATGTAGATTCTGTGTGAATAAAGTTATAATTAATTAGTCAGGTTTAGAGCAATTGAGCGCTAGCGTGAGGCTTGATTCTCTACTTCATAGGCAAATGCGAATAATAGTATGATATCCGATTCACCACTAATAACTCCCTGAAGCCATATACGTTCCCCTTGACTCCAACTTGACCTATGCACACGCACTCTGGCACAGGTAAGTTACTGTAGAAGCAAAACCATAAGATTATTGGACGAAGCTCCTGCTTCCGGTCTGTTTCGTTCCCGGGTTGATCATCAATTGGCATAGATGGCCACAATGACTGAATGATTAATGATTATGAAAACTATTCCTTTCTTTAATTAGATAGTTTAAGGACTACAATCCACTGAGTGGGTGAATTGGGTAACTCTAGACAGATTAAGTGGATTTAATTGTTAGAGTAGTTGAATTAAAGAATGTAATAAATCCTTAAAGTGCCATCTAGATGACTTTTGGGAAACAGAAAAAGAATTATGTNTGAATTAAAGAATGTAATAAATCCTTAAAGTGCCATCTAGATGACTTTTGGGAAACAGAAAAAGAATTATGTTCTACTCTAAAGACTGACTGTTAAGACCGGTGTATTTTTTGCCTGTGCTTGATATACTTCACACAAGTAGTCAAGCGGCGTGATTTTCACTGGTGAGCTGGAAGTGAGCTGGAGAATTCAAGATGGGGACAACGAGACACTCACCGTAGTCACTGACAATGCTAATGACTTGATTTTTTTTTNCTGGAGAATTCAAGATGGGGACAACGAGACACTCACCGTAGTCACTGACAATGCTAATGACTTGATTTTTTTTTAAACAAGTCCCACTACTTTTCAATGTTCTTTCATAATAACATATAAGCTGCATCGAAAATAATTATNTTTTTTTTAAACAAGTCCCACTACTTTTCAATGTTCTTTCATAATAACATATAAGCTGCATCGAAAATAATTATAATCCTACTAAAAATGGGAAACATTTCTCGAGTACTTTCTCTAGCAAAGAGGATGTGCCAGAAGTAAATTCTCGCTCAAGTAAAATATTTTTTATCACTGTAATAGGCATAAAGATTAATGTTTAAAAAAATACAACAACCTAAATTTTCATAAAATTTTTTTGTCTAGCAATCGCATAAATTTGAATGTTCCTACGTAATACATTAGCTTTCCATGCCATTTCTGCAACTATTAACATTCTTTATTAAAACATTCTAACAAAACTAATGTTTAAAATCTAAGAGGCACTTGTAATAAACAACAAATTGTAGACTCTTTCCCGGAGTCTCTGCCTATGCCTTTAGAAAATTGGACGGACTGTATTATCAGTTTAGTTTTCTTATTTTACATTTGGTTTCAAACCATAAGGAAAAACTCAAAATTATTTTTCCAGCCTTTTCTGATAATGGTAAATGAGTTTAATATTTTGTTATGCAATACTTGGATACAAGCATTTTTTTGTTGCATATGACCCTCAAATCATCTGTTCACCTTGGAATAATCAGTAAACTTACTATGTATGATTCGACCAGAGATCCATGAGTTTAACCACTGTAAACTTTCAGTAATTTACTACCACAACAATAACACCACGTTACAATTTTCTATATTTTTATACAAATGAAATATCATTTATATCTTGATTGAAGTACTATCTGTTCATAGTCCAATAGATAATTTTCTCAACAAATCATTCAAAAATGAGTAAAATTAAGCATAAATGAAATAACGTCTAATAATAAGCGACAATACAGTTTCCATAAATGTTTCACTGTGTCAAATCTGTTTATTTTCCAAACGGTGGAGTCTCGTTTCCACGATTCCATGGAANTCCATAAATGTTTCACTGTGTCAAATCTGTTTATTTTCCAAACGGTGGAGTCTCGTTTCCACGATTCCATGGAACATTCCGAACTCACAGAAATAGTAGAAATTACTCTACTCTACCATCGAAAGCAGACGCCGTGATAATTGGTTAGTAACCTAATACTAGTATGTGGTTTTAATTTGAAATATGGTCACCAAATTTTTTATGGCAATAAGTATTTAGTGTAATGCACGCGTATAAAATGCAGTAGACACAGTTACCAATTTGAAGTCGATACAATATTAGTCCGGTCAATTAGTCTATGTGTTAAAGGCGATGAATTTAATNACAGTTACCAATTTGAAGTCGATACAATATTAGTCCGGTCAATTAGTCTATGTGTTAAAGGCGATGAATTTAATATACTTACAGAAGTTATTAACCATAAAATATTTATACGGCTCTTTTTACCACTACAGTGAACCTCGCCTAAACCAAAGTTGGCTAAGCGGAAACTCTGATAAGATTAAACCTTTTTCGCGGCCCAGTACACATATCACGTCGGTTTTACAACGGAAACGCCGAACCTTTGCGACTAAGAGCTAAATATTCGATTCCGGTTGGTTCGGCTTACTTTAGGTTTAATGTACTAGTAAACTTTTTGNTGGGACTAAGAGCTAAATATTCGATTCCGGTTGGTTCGGCTTACTTTAGGTTTAATGTACTAGTAAACTTTTTGTAATTATAGAGAACACATCCTTGCCAATATAATGTGCTAATGTTGCGAATTATTGTGTGATGTAATACATCTTCACTTAATTGAATAATTGAAATAAAACGGAATATTTCATAGTAGGAAAGTATCGTTGAGAGTATGATAGCATGAATCGAGAGTAAAGCATATTTCCCATGTACAGAGTTTATGCACCAGGTTTCCTGATGGAGGTAGCAGAATTATTGNTCCCATGTACAGAGTTTATGCACCAGCTTTCCTGATGGAGGTAGCAGAATTATTGGTAGGTAGAAAAACTATAGATATGAAATACCAAAACCTAGTGGCAGAAAAGTTGGAGATCGTCCACCAGCTAAACTGGAGCATGCATCAACAAATCCAACCTTCTCAACATTTTGTCTGCTCTCGCTAGCTTTTTTGCATTTACTGCAATCCTATTGGTCAGTACATTTTTCTCTCAAACTTTCAAACAAATAAAGACGGGTATGTTTTTTTTAAACAAATTCTAGTAATAATTTTAAAATCTATATTTCCTAGACGTAGCTCTCTTTCCATAAAATATGGATTGCAGGAAAGTTGTAGATGTNTGTTTTTTTTAAACAAATTCTAGTAATAATTTTAAAATCTATATTTCCCAGACGTAGCTCTCTTTCCATAAAATATGGATTGCAGGAAAGTTGTAGATATGAACGGTAGACAGAAATTATTGCTGAAAAACTGATTCCAACTTTTAAGATGGATGATGTATAAAAGTTGGTGCAGAAAAACTGTAGATGAGGAATAGCCTTAAAAATACAAGAGAGTAAGGTAGGATGTTCCAAATTGTTAGAGACAGATAAGTTCTACTATAAGGGAATCGATATAGTGTTGCAATGAAGACCAACTTTTCATATTTAGCTAGCCTTGCCTTGCGTTTCGAATATATAATAGTGTTTACTGTACAAAGTTTTCAAAAGCCAACGAATATTCAGCTACTGCACAGTACACGGTTTAGATGCATTTTCAAGTTGGATGGCTTTCTCAATTGCATAAATCGAATAAAATTGCTTAACAATTGTAACCAATATGAGAATGTTAACTGAGCCTGGAGCGAGAATGCCGATATCTTCGTGATTGGGTGGTATACTAAATGCTTGCTTTCCTGGAAGTGTGAAGTATGACTTCGCAAAGTAAAGAAAGCCAGCGAACTTCAACTCTCACTTTCATCCATATACTTAATGAAAATGCTTTCTTTGCTTTGCAAAGTTCGTGTTCTTGGTTTACTTTCACAGCAGTGAAGGTAAAGCAAGAGATAATTTATACTCAAAAGGCGCCATGTTCAAAGTCATTTGAATTTGTAAAGTTAGAAAATAATAGTTTTCCCTAGTAATTGACACAGTAATTCAAGTTATTGGTTAGTAGATAAGTAGTTGCCGTTCATTCATTCAATCGTGAATGAGTCAGATGAGACAGGTGACCATAAAGATAGGTCTACACCTATTAGTAAGGCTGGGAAAGAATTATTTNTGAATGAGTCAGATGAGACAGGTGACCATAAAGATAGGTCTACACCTATTAGTAAGGCTGGGAAAGAATTATTTATTGCGTAAGTCCATAGTTGAGTCGAAATCGACGGATTTAATCAAATTCAAATCAACAAAAAACTTAAAGTCAGAGAAGGCATTAGCCAAGAATTTTGCAGCCAGTTGGATGATCAGCGCCGCTCTGGGGAGCAGCTTAAGAAGACATGGGGAATTTTGAAATTCAACGCGAAGAAATACGTAAAATTAATCACCTCTAATGAGTGTTCCAAAGCCGATAACAGTATTGGGTTTAGTTACCACGATATTTATGGGATCAGAATTGACATTTAATTTTAGGAGTATAGATATCGATATCGGTATTTTTCTTAAAAAGTATCGGCGTCGGTATCAGCTATTATTTTTGGAAAAACACCATTATCGTCAAGGTTCCTTGACAACACAAACAGCGGCTGACTGTTAATAACAAGAGCCGCTGTCTCTGTTGTCAAGGAACCTGAAAATTTTCCAATCGTGTAAAAACTTACACGGGCAGCATTTGCTTTTTCAAACGTAGGGTACCATACAAACTGACAACGTTTTTTTGGTAGCGCTCTCACCACATGCTTCACAATTCTAAGGACGGTAGGTTGAGTAATAGAGTGCAAGTCACCCATTACAATTTGTAAGCTGCCAATAGCGAAAAATCGCAGTGAAATTATAACCTGTAGGGCTGATGGAATTTGTGCTCCTCTTCTCATTGGAGCGTTCAATTCAGTTTTCGCTAGTTGATTAAGAAAACTGCAGTTTCTGTAAACAAATGATACCTTGCTTTGAATTGAATAGAATCTTAAAACTCCAGTGGGTTTTGTCTGTCCCATAATCTACTTAGTGGAAGCAGCGTTTTACCTACTCCTATTCAATCGTTTTTCAAGTCGTTCTACCTTGCAACCGCATGTTAATGGAAAATATAGCAAACTTTATGGCGGAAGTCTACTCGATCCCTGACTTCGTATTTGAAAGTCAGAGAAGCAATGAAAGCAAAGTCCTTTGCTTTACTTTCTTATTAAGAATATGAATAAAAGTGAGAGTGTGATCTTCTACTCTCGGTGAGAGTGAAAGCAAAGCAAGAGCTTCCACTTTTCATTAGGCATACCAAAATTGGAAGGAGAGACCGTGCTCTTGTTTTCGTTGAAACAAAGCAAGTATTTAGTATATCACCCTTAGAGTCTGGGCCATGGAGAATGCCGATAAGCAGAGCAAGATAAATGTAAACATTTCACCTAAGTTTTATGTGAAGTATATGTGAATCTTGCATAGTAGTCNTAAGCAGAGCAAGATAAATGTAAACATTTCACCTAAGTTTTATGTGAAGTATATGTGAATCTTGCATAGTAGTCGTACCACGCTAAAAGACACCTGTTAGCATACTACTTAAGGTATAGGAGTATATATGTTCACTATTCTATAAAGTATAAAAGCCATGGTTCAGCTATGACACCATGCAATTTGCTACAACATGGTCCGACTAACGGTTTCTCAGTTAATTAGAAAGTTAATAGGACAGTTATGAGAAAGTTAATATTTTTGAAATAGTATCAGTTGAATGTGTTCAAATGTATTATAGAATTTTATATTTTAAGGTTGACTTCCAATATATGAGAAAGCACAATCGGGTGATAAAAATACATTGTCTGTGCTCTATGGTCATGATAAATTAATAGCACTTTGAGTCACAGCTAGGCTACTTATCAACGTGTCTTGTTGCGTCTACTCCGTAAACAAAACAGAATTATAACATCTATATATCGTAACGACAATAGTTTTACCTAGACCTGACAAAATGTAATGAAAAGATTAATAAACTAAACGATATAATAAGTGTTATTTTGATCAAATTTTTATAAATTTCTAAGCAATTCTGATCCATTATTTTGACCACAAAATTATTAGAAAAGCTACTCAAGCCAATTGCTTAAATATAATATAACTATACTTGTAAATTTGGCACTGATATGGTCGCTCCTGTCATTCTACTCAAAGAAACTATGAATATTTGAATATTTTTTCTCTTTCTTAAGAACCCTTTTTGGTAAAAGGGTGAAAGTCTTCTTTTCTATTGAACTTATGTTCGTTTTGCCACTTTCGCTGTTTACAGCAACAATCCATTCTTCTTTTACAGCTGATGCAATTTGATATTACAATTCTTCACTAAAAAATTAAAAATTGCTTCACCCTCGTCGGAAACCAAATTAGAAACTTTATAAACGATTTTTAGAATAAGTGTAATAATGTAGAATAATAATGAATAATGCAATTCCAGAATAATTCACTTCACATTATATTTTGAAACTGTAACAATTGAACAAATATCTCATACAATTTTACAAATGATAGTTTCTTATAGTGTTCAAAGATTCACAAAAAACCCGAATTTTTCATTGCCAATTTGCAAAATACGGCAAAATATGCCAAATTGCATTGACCCTCAGCAAACCTTTCCCACTAAACAAGTTCCGCCTTCCTACCTAACATATTTAGCTGTANCAAATTGCATTGACCCTCAGCAAACCTTTCCCACTAAACAAGTTCCGCCTTCCTACCTAACATATTTAGCTGTAAATTATTAATAATTCACCACACTTCTTTTGTTTGACTATTAGGCGGTGGCAGCATCGGTTGCAGTACCCTCTACCACTTGACGAAGCTAGGCTTGAAGAATGTGGTTCTCCTGGAGGCTAACAAAATTACAGCTGGGACAACCTGGCACACAGCCGGGCTTGTCTGGAGTCTCAGACCAAATGATACCGACATACAACTCCTCAAGATTACGCGGGAAATGCTCGGAAGGCTGGAGGAAGAAACTGGTGTCAATCCAGGTTTCAACATGAACGGAGGGTTGTTTCTGGCTTCTACCAAGGTTGATTAACTCTATTTACAAATTGATGAAACACTACCTGTGACCAAAACCAATAAACTTGTTTATTCAGGAACGATTAGATGAATACAAACGGCTTCACACAATAGGGAAAGCCTTTGGTATCTACTCAGAAATGTTAAGTCCATTGGAAACAAAAAGATTGTACCCACTCCTCGACGAAAAGACGCTTTATGGAACTATGTACTCCCCCACTGATGGGAATGTTGACCCCAGTGGCCTCTGTAGTGCGCTCACACGATTTGCCACAAGGAATGGTGCCACTGTAAGTGTTATTGTATTCTCACTTCCATACATATTCATAATTTTTTACAGCTTAAATGACTTCTTATATTCAACTTTAACATGGTTTTAAATTTGATATCTAATGTACTAGACAAGTTGTTCAGAAANAAATGACTTCTTATATTCAACTTTAACATGGTTTTAAATTTGATATCTAATGTACTAGACAAGTTGTTCAGAAATGCTTATAATTTTATACGATACGCTTATGTATTACCCTGAGTTTAACAATGCACGAATCACTTCAAACATAGTTGTTTTCCCGTGATTTTTTTTTCTGTTCAGTAATCCCACCACCCGATCCTCATCCACTGAGGTAAGTAGGCATAGGTAACTAAAAATTTTTACATGTATTTCACAAATCCATTCTATAAACGTCTTGTATACTCACTCAATCTACAGAATTTAATCTCATCATTACTTATAACATTCATACAGAGTTTGAACCACTATGAAATTATCTGAAACTAACTTTTTTATGTTCAGTCAATCCTGTAACACCCCCAACAATGAGGATAATCGTTCATCGGGAAACGAAATATTATGAAAAAGCAAAAGTATCTTACTCAACTTCAATTCTTATCACTTAAGAGTTAAATTTTTCCTTAGATTTGAGAAATTAGGTACTTTTATAATTTTTAATTCCAAAAAGTAATTCATGTGCAACTGAATTACTGAATTACTCAACTATTCTTATATCAACATTTGAATAAAATTATTCGGAACTATACAGAAACTATTTTTTGATTACAAAATATTGATTGCTTTACAGTTGAGAACTGNAAATGACTTCTTATATTCAACTTTAACATGGTTTTAAATTTGATATCTAATGTACTAGACAAGTTGTTCAGAAGTGCTTATAATTTTATACGATACGCTTATGTATTACCCTGAGTTTAACGATGCACGAATCACTTCAAACATAGTTGTTTTCCCGTGATTTTTTTTTCTGTTCAGTAATCCCACCACCCAATCCTCATCCACTGAGGTAAGTAGGCATAGGTAACTAAAAATTTTTACATGTATTTCACAAATCCATTCTATAAACTTCTTGTATACTCACTCAATCTACAGAATTTAATCTCATCATTACTTATAACATTCATACATAACATTCATATAACAGAGTTTGAACCACTATGAAATTATCTGAAACTAACTTTTTTATGTTCAGTGAATCCTGTAACACCCCCAACAATGAGGATAATCGTTCATCGGGAAACGAAATATTATGAAAAAGCAAAAGTATCTTACTCAACTTCAATTCTTATCACTTAAGAGTTAAATTTTTCCTTAGATTTGAGAAATTAGGTACTTTTATAATTTTTAATTCCAAAAAGTAATTCATGTGCAACTGAATTACTGAATTACTCAACTATTCTTATATCAACATTTTAATAAAATTATTCGGAACTATACAGAAACTATTTTTTGATTACAAAATATTGATTGCTTTACAGTTGAGAACTGTTTAACGCTGACAAACATACATCAACATATATTAAAATTGGTGTGAATAAACAAACACTGGATCTCTCAAACGAATCCAGATGACCAATGCAAATACTTGTTATCTTTATTAATTTTTTGTTGATTTTAAAATGATTTCATACAAGCTCTGCCAGATGAACAGATGAAACGCTTCACTTTTGAGTAGCAACAACTAGTAACCGCGAACTAGAGGTAATCGATAAATGAAAAAAAAAGGCGTCCAAAGTTTCAACTTCGCGGAAGGTTGAAAAAAGAGGCAAAACATATAACGTTTACGAAAATGTGCAAAACAGAGCAGGGTTAGGATGGNCAATCGATAAATTAAAAAAAAAAGGCGTCCAAAGTTTCAACTTCGCGGAAGGTTGAAAAAAGAGGCAAAACATATAACGTTTACGAAAATGTGCAAAACAGAGCAGGGTTAGGATGGAGGGCAAATAAAAGAAAAATTATCGACATAGGCAAGCCTGGTGCTTGGAGGGAGGTTTTAAAATGTTTTTTTTTACTTAAAATGACACATGCATTTCCAAAAGGAGCCAATCGCGGATAGGCATTTCATTATATATCATTACGTCTTATAGCTCGGTTGGAAATATACGTAAACACAGCTAAAATAGTTTCTGGAAATAAACCTAAATAAATAATTACACGTTTAGTCATATTATTTTAGTCATAGACGAACACTACATTCGCATGAACGCCTAAAGCTACCATGGTCGGAGTTGATAATGTGCAGAAATGCCCTGTTGATAATCAGCTATTACACGATTCTTATTTCTTTAATTATTTTACCCTCCTCGAAACAGGTTGTGGAAGAATGTCCCGTTATCGGAATACGAGCAGAAAATTCAATATTCGATACCAAGAATGTAAAGGGTGTGAATACGGCACAAGGATTTATCGAAACTCCAGTAGTTATCAACTCTGCAGGTAAGATTAATATTTCCGTTTTCATTTCAATATTAATTCCAGTACTACGGGTAACTCAGAATTAAAATAAAAAATTTGCTCTGAAGTATTTGGCTTCTTGAAGCAAAGGACGTAGGGGTGTGATTTGAATACGCTCAACAAATTTGAATTTTGTACTAATGCATAAAGCAATAAAAGAAAACCGCCACGTGGATATTTCCAGAACTTAATTTGCCATGTCAGATAGATGTATTAATTTTTTTCTTTAAAAAACAACCGGCTCAGCAAAAAAAATGTTCATCATGTTAGAATCTAAGAATCCGTAGAATTTATATTGAGGTAAAATATTTTCATGTGAAAAGTTTCAAAAAGTCCTTTGAAAAGTAATACGGGACTAATTTAGCTGTATAAGAAATTATTATATAGTCTGACCCAGTGATAGTAAGAGACTTGAATTTTTGACGTTTCAATGGCCTTTGTGAAAGTGAATGTTTCCCGAGAAAATATTATTTCCTTTGCAAAATTTTCACAAATTCTTCAGCCCACTGCTTTCTCCACCACAGAATGAGGGACAAAAGTGACTTGCGGTCGCCTTCAGAAACTTAATGTGACTGTATCATCAAGTTGAATATTTTCTAATCTTAAAAGTAATTCAATGTTCCAGTTAACCATTATTGAAGCCTGTGTAGTGAAGTTTCATTGAAACTGGGTCTTTGATTCAATAGTAGTATTATGTGTAAGTTCAAATTATGTGTGAAATCCCGAATCCAAGGTTTCTTGAATCACAGTGCATTAGACGATTCAAGTGCAAGTGGTTTTTTCGCCAGTACTTTCAAACACAATGACCAAATACTAATGATATTTTCACTTCTCAAGGTTCCATAGTGGTTATTGGGACACTACGTCACTTTTCAGATTAGAAAATATTCCACTCAGAAATTTAAAAAATAGTAAGAAAGTATATGTTTTTCCAGCTATATATATATTTTAATCTCTATTTATGAACAATGTTTAATCGAGTAAAAAAGTCTGTGAAGCAATTAGAAGTTTTTACATACTTTGTACTCTTCCAATCCTTAAAAATGTTCTTGCTAAATATCCATTACAAATAATATTAAATTTCCACTAAGGTATATAACTTTTGTTGTCATTTTTTTGAAAGTGACCTTAAAGATTTTTGTAAGTTTCTTCGGACAATATGGTTTCCTTACTGCATGCCAATAGTTTTGACCCACTGATTTTTTTATTTTTCACGGTACATTCCTAATGCACTGACTACCCGATCTGGAAATTTCTGACAATTTAGAGTTAGACCTACATGTTAGATTTAGGATTATGTGACAAGGTAACCGCTTAAATTATGGTACCAGCGTATATGTAACTTAGCCCCAACTTAAATATTATAAAATAAGAGAGTTTTGTAAAAACCAAAGCTAAAAAGATGACTTTTGTATGAGGTTTGAAGCAGAAATTTTAACAAATTAAGCAGCATGGAGAAATCCTGACTTGTAGATTCCGGTTGTGGTATATTTGAGCAGATTGAAAAATTTTGTCTTAGTATATGGCAGAGGTTTAATTTGGCATACAAAGTTAAATGGTTTGAGTTTAGTTAGAACCGATGCTTAATAATAACAAAATTTGTAATACCCCAACATAATCAAAAGAAATTTTTTTCTAAGCCACTTGTAACACTAAAACAAGAGATGCATCTCATAAAAATACACCAAGTTATTCTACCCGCTTTATTTTTAAAAGTAATACTATGAGTACCCATGAATTACGTATCTAAAACATTGTCATAGTCGTAACATTTTACCCATATTCTCGGACCAAACATTAGAAGTCTTTCAAAATGGTGGTTGTTGATGAGAAAAGGAAAAATTCAGGGCCGTTGTGCTGTATGCATTTTGTACACTCTGAAACAGCGGAAAATTTTTTACACAAATTTTGAATTTAAATATAAATTTGTCCAACAACTTGTTTTAACTTTAAATATTTCCTGAGGTAATTTTTGTAATTAAATGTAATTATTATTCTAATGTCTTCTCAAACTCCAAAGCGTAGATAAAAGCTGATTTGATTTGATTTGATTGATTGATTTTTGTGTCAAGCTCATCATTTTACAATGTTAATTGATCAGACACGCCTGCAACAGGCCTACCTAATTAAATTAAGAATTAAAATTAANACTGATTTGATTTGATTTGATTGATTGATTTTTGTGTCAAGCTCATCATTTTATAATGTTAATTGATCAGACACGCCTGCAACAGGCCTACCTAATTAAATTAAGAATTAAAATTAAAGTGTTTTAATGTGGCACTCATCACAATTTTTTACATTGAGCTAACTTAAGTATATCATTACTCAATAGTTTTTTGTTGTTGTTGTATAATAGGTATAGATTTAGGCTGATAAAGAGGATTTTAACAAACTTGTAAGTAACGTCAACTTTCTCCTGTCAGATCTGAAGACAAAATATTAAACATTTTTCAATGATAGGAATATTAATTCATCAGAATNTGATAAAGAGGATTTTAACAAAGTTGTAAGTAACGTCAACTTTCTCCTGTCAGATCTGAAGACAAAATATTAAACATTTTTCAATGATAGGAATATTAATTCATCAGAATTCCCAGTACAAATTAGTAACTTAGTTGAACTACAGCAGAACTATGTTGCGTAAGCTCAACCAAAGTGAAGAAAACAAGTAAGACAACTTCTAAAAATAAAATTAAACAAAAATTTATTCGGGAGAGAAAACGGGATGAACCGGAAAATTGTGTTGTCAATCAAAATAATCTAAAAGGTCAGTCGAGTATGTCACCACTTTATGCTCGCAAGGAGTTTCCGACAATGAAAAAATTATTGGAAAGCTGCGCTGAAGATTCCAACTTTCCAAAAATTAAAAAGTAGACACTCCGAAAATGCATGACTAAGCAATGTGGCTTTAAATACAAACGAATTCATAAGGAACCGATATCTTTGGAAATTACTACGTAAGTTGCGTTGTTAAATATTAAATAAAGTGAAATAAATGTTTTAAGGGCCTTCGAAATGCCTGCACCTTTTCATGTTATTTTAGCAAACAAAAGTGTTACGCCCCTGTACTTCCGCCATTTTGAAGGACTTATAATTTTTGGAGAATACCAATTCTGCCGTAAATTCAATTTTTGGCTTTTATTTTTACTTAAAGGTGCATGGGCCCCCAATATTTGCAAGATGGTGGGAATAGACATCCCACTCATTCCGATGAAACATTCGTATGTAATCTTCGATAGTATTGAAGAGGTCAAAGGGATGCCAAATCTCCGTGACCACGACGAAGCCATTTATTTTCGAATCCAAGGAGATACGTTAAGCGTTGGAGGCTACGAAATGAACCCAGTCATCATTGACAAAGTAATAAACTTTTCTCAAGCAAGTATGGCAAAATAAATAAATTTAAATTCATAAAAAACTTTGTTTGTTAAGATACGGCTAACAATGACAAAAACTATGTTAAATTATGTTAAAGTTCATCCGGTTTCCTAGGTTCAAGAAGACTTTGCGTTTGGGTTGTACGAACTTGACTGGGAAATTTTTGGAACTCATATCACGGGTGCAACGAAGCGAATGCCACGACTTGCAAGCCTAGGAATAAAGTCAACGATTTGTGGACCCGAGTCTTTTACGCCCGATCACAAACCACTCTTAGGAGAAGACGCAGTGGTCAACGGATTCTTTCATGCTTGTGGGTTCAACTCCGCAGGGATGATGTTCGGAGGAGGTTGTGGGGACCAAATTGCAAAGTGGGTTGTCAACGGCCAACCAGATCTCGACATGTTCGCCTATGANGGAGGAGGTTGTGGGGACCAAATTGCAAAGTGGGTTGTCAACGGCCAACCAGATCTCGACATGTTCGCCTATGATATTCGGTATGGGTTCTTATTTTGATCGATATGCCTTTTAATTCAACTTAACCCTGCATAAATTATCAAACGTCCAGATTTTTGAACATTTGGAAAATTTAAAAATCTCTACATGAAATTTTTTCGCCCACTATTGTAATTTTAGGAATACTGTAATTTTTGGGGATTTGAATTTCCATGGCAAAAAGCCATGGCACCTTATGAGCGATAATTGGAAACTATTAGAAACGTCTAATCATCAAATGCCTAAAATTCTAGGCACCAAGATTTCCTTGCTCATCCAATGTATAAAAATATGGGCACATGAAATTTGTTGCTCAACCTATGTCTAAAATTCTAGACACTGCTCAGAAAATTGATACAATTTTGACAAATGGTTCAAATATAAATTTCTACAACAGTGAAGATGTGTAGTACTAGTAACACTTGTTTAGGTAGTGAAGTTTTGTCCAGATTTATGGTAAAGTAATGGTTAGACCAAATAGGGTGTCTAAAATTAAGGACTCGTGGTAAGTTCTAGCAAGCAATGTCTAAAATTTTGGATGTTTGAGAGGCAAAAGTGTGTTAAAATATGAGCATAGATATACAGTGGAGTATGATAATGTCTGGCAGAGAAAAGAGGGTGGTTGTTTCACTTGAAGTGGAAAACGGAAAACTTTAAAATTGAAATTAAAGTTGAGCGCCGTACTTACACCTATTTCGTCTATTATATTTTCATTTTCATTCACATATAAGATTACACTTTTAATTCCACCTTTTAGATATTTAGATTGTTATCGAAGAACTGGTTATGAATAGCCAAGGAATGTTAAATTCATAACTGTAGCAGCGCATTGGGTAACCTAATAAAGTTAATACCGACAACAGTTGGTAACCCGCGTATCATACTGGTAGAAAATGGTTCTTTGGATAAGCGCCGCAACGAAGTGAAAGAACCACCCTCCTTTCTCTGCCAGACATTATCATACTTCACTGTATATTATTAAGTGTTTACAGAGGTACCACTTCTATTTTACCCCTAGGCGGTAGTATCAGTATTTTCAAATAACAGAGGCAAAGTTGTACAAACTGGTAAAGTTGTTGGGTAAATGAGTTTGGCATTTTTGGTATTATGATGTCGTTTTTCAAGTGATAATTTTTCGACGACTTTAGAAATTGAGAGAGACAGTCATACCGATTTCGGTAAACCAAAATAGTAGCCCATGATCTAAATAAAGTATGAGAAAAAATTTTGAAAGTGATATCGCTTCTCATTGGTTACATTTCTCCTCCTTTGATGAAAGATGATAAACTCTTTCAAAATCAACTTTAACCAACTTACTAACTTGAAGGGTATACCCGTTGTGCTTTGTCGGTGCTAAAAATTTCTATATAAATGGTCATCATGAATAATAAAGCGGTATACATTAGTTAATTTAGGATTAAAAATCGTTTAGTTGGAAAACCATATATGTTAAAAAATTACTGCTAAAATCTCACTGGTACGACAACCAGACAAAAAAGTTATGATTCAGTGTAAATATCAACATAATGAATATATTGGTGTAAGTTGGAAAAATGCATGCCTACAGCCGTAGATAAATAAATAAGGGTATTTTATACTGTTCTCAAAATACCAAATAGTTATATAAATCATACTCGATATTGTATCCACATTTTTCCATTGCATCAAACATTTCAAATTTCTTTTTTTTTCGTTGACGTCCATGTTTATCGTACTTTCGTCCGTAACAAATAATGTTATAGAATGTATTGGATGTCCATATTGGTATCGGATCGTTATTTATCATCCGATACCATTTATCGGGATGGAAATTCCCATTTTCTAAACTGGATAAAAAATTTTTGCGACACATTGTTATTATTCATTCTGACTTGTAAAACAATGTCCTAATCCGGCACCAAGCGCGGAAAACGGTCAGTCGTAGGTTTTATAAATTGCAATCCTTGAGTGTGCATTATAGTTTATTTTCAGACGATTTTCTCCAAAATTGTGCCGAAACAAGGAATGGGCTAAGGAACGAAGTCACGAGGCATATGCAAAGAATTATTCCATTGTGTACAAAAACGACGAGCCGCTAGCTGGTAGGAATCAATTCCTGAGTCCATTCCATTCCCGACTTGTCGCGTCAGGTTGTATGTATCAAGAGAAACAAGGCTGGGAACGTCCTGGATATTTTACTCAGTCTGACGCACCTGCGAACGTCCAAGTTCTGCCATACGATTGGTACGCCCAATACGAATTCGAGTCCCATCCCAACAACGTCTATGCTGAAAGGTTGGAACAGGAGTACACCTTTGAATTCCCTAGAACGCACGATGCCGTAAGTTCAAGAAGTTAAGCTCTCAGATATTGATTTCTAATTTACATTTCTGACTCAAATTTGTGTAATTTTAAGATACGACGTGAATGTCATGCTTGTCGGACAGCCTGCGCAGTGTTTGACATGTCCTACTTTGGGAAGTACTTTCTGATTGGACCCGACGCTCAAAAAGCGGCCCAATACTTGTTCTCGAACCAGTTAAATAGGCCAGTGGGGAGCATCGTCTATACATGTTTTCTGAACCCTAAAGGAGGAACGGAAACAGACTTAACAGTTACCGTTCTCGATTCTACGCACAGCCTTCCAGAGGATCCGGATTTTAATGTAAGTTTGCCTCATTGACTTGAACAAAGTAGTCATTAAATTTATCTCTAGTATGGGAAAATGTGAGATTTGGTTAAATATGACCAAAATCCAGATCATTCTGAATAATATTTAGAAATATCATATTTCGAACAGGCTTTTGGCTTAGAATTCAGAAATCCCTAGTTATTAGGAAAGGATTTTAACGTGGTTAGACTTATTTGGTTCAAATGTTTCATGGAAATGGTCATGGTATTTCTGAATAACGCTTAATTCAACATTTGATTTTATTGAAAAAAGGTTGAAACATGTCGGGTAAACCCACTTCGATAGTACTTGTTAAATTCAGTAACCTCTGAAGGAAAACTCAAAAGCCAAATAGAAACAATCTGCTTAGTTGATGTTCATAAAAAAGGCTAGCTAAATGTGGCAGAAATTTTTAATTTTCGAAAATTTTCTTTATGATAGGTGCTTCGGTTATGCCCGATATACACGGGGAATCCCAAACTAATTCGTTAAATAAGGAAAATGGGTTTTATAATGAGAAAATTGGGTCTAATAACTAGCTGAGAAACACAATTATCAAGGTCAAAAGCAGGGTATTATATACGTTTTGGTTTTATATCCTTTAGAATTATAACGAATTATTCACCCATGCTAAATACATTAGATCAAACCAAGCTAACAAAATCGATTTTTATAACCAATTATAACGGATGGTCTTATAACTTCGACTACTGTATAAATATTGTATACATATAGCTCATACGTTCATTATTGTTAATTTCCAACAACACAATTCATAACATTGATTCGCTTGGACATAATTTACCTTATAAACCCCGCAGATACTACACAAGTTTGCTAGTTAGTGCGATACCAGTGGAGGCACATTATCTTAAATATTTGCTTTAATAACATGAAATAACTAAACTTGATACAATGCAACATTTCTTCATCAAAAATTTCTTTGTAGGTCACTAATATTGATAATGCTACAACATCAGAATCAGATATATAACCGGCTAGATTCGGATAGGAGATCCTTACTAACATTCTTAGTTATATAAACCTCAATTCTCGGGGCCATGTTTAATTATTTCTCGAGTGACTTATCCTACAAGATAACCTAGAAAGTTTAAATTTTGTGCATGTCTACCTTTAAAAGCTTTTGTGTAGCAAAAATTGTACGTATTAAACAGTTATCTGCGGTGTTCTAGTGAAATCATTATTCAGAAACATCTAAGCAGCACTCGGGTATCCAAAAATGTACTACACATTCAACGAAAGCAAGCTGCATCCATTAGGGCAAGAGAACTTTAAAGAGAAGGAGCAGAGTAGTCGCCAGATATTTTCAATCAAAATAATCATTTGCTATTTCTTATTTCACTTGTTATTAAAGTGAAGCGAAAAGCATTTCCAGTGTTTACAATATTCAACACAAGTTCTCGTCAAAGTTATGGAAAGAATTGCATGCACTATGGACGTTATTAAGAAAGGTTTGAGAAGTATGTATTCCAAGCTACAATTTCATTTGAGCGAACGACGGGTAGAACTTAAGATAACTTCAACGGCAGGTGTAGCTACAGTATGTTAGGTAGCGAAGAAGAATTTTTCGGAAAGAGTGAGAAGAAAAAATTCTTCTTCGCTACCTAACATACTGTATATTTAAGCATAGGATAGGATTGGCTTAGATATCGATATAAAATTATTCACAAAATTTTTTATAGTTCATATATCAAGATCCAAATTTATTGAGCGAAATACATGTTCGTGCGATGCAGACTTTAGCGCCACCTGGTACCGAAACGCTTCATGAAACATCTATTCAAATTTATCTTCGGAACAACACATTTATTCCATATTTTAAAAGCCGTACATTAGAACATGTTCTGCATATACCCTTGCCTTTAAACGGTATTAGTATTAATTTCGCTAAATTTGCTGTACAGGGCCTCGGCTACTATTTAGCAGTTGGAGGGAACAACCAAACATATACAAAAGGTGGAATTCTGTCAGTCCTCAAATCAAAGGCGTTCAATGTTCAGCTTGTAGACTGCAGTGAGGACTTTGGACTTCTCTCAATCCAAGGGCCAAAAAGTCGCTCCGTGCTTCGAAAACTATTTCCATCCACTAACTTCAGGGATGCTGACGATGGATTTTCATTTTCAACTCACCAGATACTCCACTTCAACCATGTGCCCATCCGAGCTCTTCGTGTGAGTTTTGTCGGAGAAATGGGTTGGGAACTGCACGTGCCAAGAGCCCACTGTCTTTCGATATACGACGCCATCTTGAGCATTGGCCAAGAGTTTGGCATCACTAATGGAGGATATCGAGCAATTGATTCATTGAGTATAGAGAAGGGGTACAGGCATTGGCACGCTGACTTAAGATCAGATGACACACCTCTCGAAGCAGGACTTGGCTTTACTTGCAAGGTAAAACTATTTTACATATCTGATACTAAGTCTCAATTCATAAGTAACGGCTAATTTTGCTGTTCCGGCCTACACCGCAAATAATCTAAAGGTTGCATGCTTTTCAAATGATCAGTATTTGTTTACGCTAATCCTTATTTGCTGGCAATCAATAACGAAGAATTGTCGCAAATAGTATCTGAAATTGCTAAGTCGTTGTCTAACACAGTTTAAGAAATGTGACCTCATAAATTAATTCATAAATACCCCAACGTGATTTTCAAAAGGTAATGTCTAATTGAGAAAAGTTAGAGTTCAAGCATACATACTATCGATTCATCGCACATTTAACATATAACTAATATTTCTTCGGCGCTACTTAAAACTTTTTTTTACTTTAAAGCTAAATGACACAGAAGAGTTTATCGGACGAGCAGCCCTAGAAGAGCAGGTCAAAAATGGCATACGACGGAGACTTACATGTTTTACTCTAGAAGGAACCCAGAGACCGCTGTGGGGTTTGGAAGCTATTTGGGATGAAAGATATCCAGCCAAGCCAATAGGGTATCTGCGCAGAGCCGACTATGGATTTACTGTTGGCAAGAGCATTGGTTATGGATACGTGAATGCAATGAACGATGGTGAAAGTGGGCTTCCTTGGGTCAAAACCATTACACAAGGGAAATACTGGATAGAAGTGATGGGGGTTCGAATTCCTGCCAAAGCCCATCTCACTAGCGTTTTTGATTCTAAAAGTCTTAGGGTTAGAGGAATTTATGATTAGTGACAGAATAGCATCAAAGAGTTGAAAATATCTTATTTTTAGTAAACCAGGTGTAGCATAATTATACAAAAAGCAAGTGTAATGAATTTATTTTATATGAGAGTAGTAGAATCATTTCTTATTAATTGGACTAGAATTAAAAATATTTAGTAGAACCCAGGCTTGAAATTCATACATAGAATCTATCAAAAGGCTCTGGAGGTTTCATTCTGTCAAGTTTGGAATGTGAAAATTCGTAATGACTCAACACAAAGTTGTAAAGTTTCCCATTGTTCTATCTTTACTTATTTCTTCACTTCTTATATTTTATATTTTATATTTTAGCTAACATTTCGTTCATCCCTCTTTGGAGTTTCCTGATGAAGACAATGTTTTATTTGTTTTGCAGTAAGTTTCCGTACTTGAATTAGTTTTACTTTTCCTACTGTTTATTACAAAACACGTCACCTGTATTTTCGAAAATATATTTTGCGACAAAGGGCAGCTGCTCCCTACCCTTTACCCGATAGTTGTTGGGTACTTCCTACCTGACTTTTGTCGGATCGAGTGTACTCCCTACAATAGATAAGTATGTTACCTGCTTTCCAGACCTCTGGTCCTTACGAACCAAGTCTGCCCTCACGAATTAATTCTGCCTCCTGCTCCCATCGAGAGAGCAGGTGGGCACTTTGCCAATGTAAAAATCAAAACGGGAAAAATATTCCGATGCAAATAAAGCGACTCATTTAGATATTCGTGTCGGAACAAGGGTCTAGACCCAGAGACTAAGGAGAAGACGAGAAACAAAAAATGAAGACAACGTACTTTCAAATTGAAATGTTGTATTTGTAATTATTATTACCGTGTTTATTGACAATTTGGAATTTGATAAAACAAACAAGCGCATCTGTTTATGATTGCTTGCTGGTTTAATCATTTTCCAAATAAAATAAAAATGAAACCCGACCATTACGTGTGCATTATAAACTAGGTTTCAAATCAAATATACAGAAATAGGGAAATTTGCTATATGGTGCACNTATAAACTAGGTTTCAAATCAAATATACAGAAATAGGGAAATTTGCTATATGGTGCACAACTAATAGGTGATGCTTCTCCTGTGTCAATTGTAAACATAACTCACTTAGCTTTCACCAATTGTTCAAGATTCCACCAAAACACGTCTCCATTTTCAATCAAGAGTTGTCTTATTCTATGGTCTTCTTCCTCTTCTGATGTAGAATTTATGTTTATTTTATTTTTATTCTTTTTAGTAGATTCTTTTCGATATTCCCTCATCTCCTCTTCTGGTGAAATTTCTCTTTCAAATCCCTAACTGATATATCCTACTGTGCATTCTTTGAATATTGTAACCTGAATTAGTCGTGGGTTTGCAATAGGGATTTGGAATGGGACTTTTATAATACAACTTTCTAGCTGATATGATAAGTTTTGATTGGGTTCTAACAAAAGTTTCCTCTTGATGTTGGCATTATGGTGTACTAGTACCAAAGAATTTGATCAGTAACAGGTGTTAGGTCAGATCAGACCAGATCACAAAATGTGAGTTATTTTATTATAACATATTTCATCAGTAACAATTAGTTTAACTGATGACAGATACGGCTGTNACAAAATGTGAGTTATTTTATTATAACATATTTCATCAGTAACAATTAGTTTAACTGATGACAGATACGGCTGAGAAAATCTATTTACTTGTTGGATAAAATTTATATCATATCCTACGATTTGATTTCTTCCGGACATTATAAATGACCTAGGATTCCTCACACCATTACTACAAGATAAGTTATTTTTAAGATTAAAATCATTTCCTATNACAAAATGTGAGTTATTTTATTATAACATATTTCATCAGTAACAATTAGTTTAACTGATGACAGATACGGCTGTGAAAATCTATTTACTTGTTGGATAAAATTTATATCATATCCTACGATTTGATTTCTTCCGGATATTATAAATGACCTAGGATTCCTCACACCATTACTACAAGATAAGTTATTTTTAAGATTAAAATCATTTCCTATNATTATAAATGACCTAGGATTCCTCACACCATTACTACAAGATAAGTTATTTTTAAGATTAAAATCATTTCCTATGATAATGTCGTAAAATACGGCTGACACTACTAGGAAACTGTGAGTAGGAAGCTCCATTTGTCTAGTTATAGTTCATATTAACCACAGCTTTTCCAAGTACAGGGATAATAGTAGTTTTATCTGCTGTTATTACTTTTTGCGGATTTTTAAATGGAATAATACTACTTTCCGGGATAACATTTTTTCTAATAAAACAAACTGGTGCCACAGTGTCAATTAAATCAGAAAATCTATTAGTTGAAGTCTTGGAGGTAATAAAAACAGTGTCGTCGGAGTTAGCAGCAGCCCCTTCTACTCTCGTCTTGGTTCGTTTCCCGATGGTGATTTTTAACGCTGTTGAACTTTACGATCAAGACATTCAGATCAATAATATGGTCCATTGCAATTCCAACAAGTCACTTGTTTCGGTGGTTGAGGTTTCCCTACATTAGGACCTTCACGATATTCATCATGGTTTTCTTGTCTTCTCTCAAGATTATTTCTAAACTGGCCTCTAAATCGTCTACCCCAATAACCCTGATTTCCACCTGATGGTTGGATTGTATTTTTATTCTGCCATGTTGGTTGGTATGTGTAATAACTTCTATTATTTTTGGTATTTGGGTAATCACTGTATTTAATGTACGTTTGATGTCCTATTGTTTTTAATGTTAATTTAGTGTTCTTACTGTAGTTTAAATTGAAGGCAGAGTCGCACAGTGGTTGCGATTAAGGGTTCCCAGAGGTCCTGGCGTCCTATTGGATTTTGTAGAATCACTAGAGGTTACTAGTTTTTTACTCGGTTCTTTATATATTGGTTATTTACTCAATTATTAAATGTTACAAGTACGCTCGTGTCTTCACGAGGTGTCTGGGAATTCTACTTAATGTTAATTTAGTTTTAATATCACTACTAACAAACAAAAGCCTAATAGNAAGGGTTCCCAGAGGTCCTGGCGTCCTATTGGATTTTGTAGAATCACTAGAGGTTACTAGTTTTTTACTCGGTTCTTTATATATTGGTTATTTACTCAATTATTAAATGTTACAAGTACGCTCGTGTCTTCACGAGGTGTCTGGGAATTCTACTTAATGTTAATTTAGTTTTAATATCACTACTAACAAACAAAAGCCTAATAGCCAAAAAACCCCATTTTCTCTTTTTTACTTCCTCATATAGACTTTAATTTTACTTCCCATTTGTTATCCTCAACTCGGGATTGGTCAATCCCAAGTTAAAGATATCAAGTTTGGTCAAGAAGTCTGTTCGCATAATCATGCGAACAGACCTCTTTGGCTTAATGTTCGAGGTTAAGTTAATCTAGTACTGGTTTATGGCAGGCATTTTTGTTTCCTGGTTTCTTATTTTGTTTTTGCTATTTTTCTCTTAACTACTTATACATTTTATGTATAACAGTATGGTTGATTTTTTTGGTTGCTATTTCTAGAATTCCAATTGTTGGAATTTCCATCATGTTGAGAAGCCCATTATGCTTCCTGCATGAATGCTTTTCAATTGCTAAGCTAGGTTGTATTTGGAGATTGCTAGGTATATTTTATTAATTTTTGGCACAACTAATTCTAAAAAAACTTTGTAATGATTTGTAGTACCAATTGCCCTAGTTCGTACTTCAAAAATTTTTTTTCATAACATCTATAAATAATCTGTATTAACATTGACCATCATGATGTCTGTTCTTGGAAATTTGTGAAATAGTCTAATAAAAAGTGTACTGCGAATCCCTACAAAGTTTATTCTGTCTATCTTTAAACTGGTACCATCAATTTTTGCTACGTAAATATAATCTTTCACCTATGGTGATAGTGCTAGTTATTTTTTTTTTGGTGATTGGAACTCCAATATAATTTAACATTATCGGGTATAAGTTATCTATGATAACTCCAACAATATATCTACAACAATGATTCGCTTTAAAAATATATATAGCTTTTCTAAATGTTATTGCTGTAACTATGGTTGCGTTAGTTACTGGTAAATCCATCCAAAATTAATAGTTATAAATTCTATGTTGACGTAAAGAATTTCCTAGTTGATCAATTTGAAAATGAAAATTTTCCAAGAATAAATAATACTCAGTATTGGTTATAGCTTGTCCTGTAATATTTTGTCTACATACTGGAGATATACCTTCTGGAATTATACTTTTATTCTCTTCTGATAGATTTTTCTGCCATTTTTATCTTGTTACCATATAAAGATTCTATGGCCTTGACTTATATTCTATATCTTCAACCGGGTCCCTTGGGTACCAATGTCTGGTATAATACTTAAACGTGAGTGATCCTTGTATTATGGAGTGATGTATCTCTACAGCATGACTGAAAGTACAGTAGTATCTCTTTCGTTTTTTCCAAATGTTCAAACCTCTTCCAGGTCAAATTTTATATCACCCACTAAGCCTTGTCCTGGTTTAAAGCCTGAGCTAGTACTCTTTTTTTTTCGTCAAATTTGTTATCTCCATGTATTCTTTCTTAGATGAGAGAGTGAAGTTTTCTTCTTTCAATGTCCGTGAGGATAGCCTTCCTTCTATTGGCACTTCCCCTTGTGTTGAGTTAAGAATAAAGAACTTTTACTGAAATAGGCTTTTCGCTATTTTATTCAATAAAGGATTAACTTTGGTTGATTTACAAGAATAAGATTTAGGATATACTGAACTGCACTTTTATTCAACTGAATTGAACCTAACTAACGACTAATTATATTTTACTTCTATTTATAATAATGCAAACCTGGATTATGGCAATTCTCGAATCTTCCATGAACATTTGTAGAAGATTCAAAAAGTTCCAGAACCCCTGATTCGACATTATTATATTTTCCTAGGATGGTTTCATTCAATCATCAAGTGAGTAACCAGTTGATGATTTAATGAGTGCTGACATAACAAAGTCAGTTTACTCACCCTTTACATCATCTCTACTTTAACTTAAAACTTAATCTCCCGTATAATATAAACATAATTTCTGCATATCGAATAATCATAACTTTTCTGTATGTTACATTACTAACACTACGATTTCCTTTGACCTCTTTGTGTTGTACTTTCTTTCTTATCTATTCTTGAAACTCTTGATTTCCAGTAAAGAAATGGTGATGTGAATATACTTATTGAAGCATCCTTTATTAAATGTAAAATCGAACTTAGCTTAAATCATATAATGTTAGTCCTAATTATACCATCGTATTAATAATCTATTTATTCGTCAATTAAACATTTATATTTTTTCAAATGTTAAGTCATCCATTTCTGGGATGTGATCATGTTTGTTATTCTTAAAGTAAAGTTATTACTTTAAAATGCTGAGTAAAATATCGTATAAAATATTGTATAATAAATAAAATATAGTATCCATACATGGATATGTACGACTTCAGTTCCAAATGTCAGATTTTTGCTTATTTTAATATTTTCAATATTAACTTAAGGATAGATTAACGTTCATTTTCATCCAAGTTACTTAAGTTATCAAAAGTTTCATCGGCCATCTGACATATCAGACGACTTTCATCACCTTACGAATGAGTGAAAATTTTTAGTTCAAAAAATTCCATTAAAATAAAGCTGAAATAAAACGGAAAGTTACAAACTTGTGCAGCTGGAATACGCTGAAACATGTTTCCACGTCGTNAAATAAAGCTGAAATAAAACGGAAAGTTACAAACTTGTGCAGCTGGAATACGCTGAAACATGTTTCCACGTCGTAAAGCCATAAAACAAATTAACATCAATCAATTTGATTTTTAACATATTGTGGCGCGGTGGGCCGTTGTATTGATTTAATGTATTAATTTAGGANACATCAATCAATTTGATTTTTAACATATTGTGGCGCGGTGGGCCGTTGTATTGATTTAATGTATTAATTTAGGAAAACGAAAAGGGTAATCATTAAAGGGGGTTGGTTCTGATGAATGAGAGCAGATCAAAGAATGATGATGACAAAGGTGATAGTGAGATGAACTTGGCTGCACTGCGAGTACCTAAATTACTGGGTTGTTTCTAGAGGACGGGAATGGGAATGGCTCTTTAGTGCTGGACTCCTACAGTATTTGGTTTATCTTCTGTTGAGACTCTTTGTGTATTCTAGCGAAAGCGTCGTCCATACTCTACTGAACTTGGATGAGCCAGGAGGGAAATGGATGAGATTGGGTTGAGCTAGATCTGGGCTGAGTAATTTAACTTTGTTACTATCTGATGCTTCCTACACTTATAGACTACCATAAAAACTGGCGTTTCCGAGGCCTGGTTCTTTCCTTCTACCTATAGGGCGGATTCTCCTGACTCTACCGTTCCCACAGTGCGGGATGCTCGTCTACCTAGAAACTAATGTACACTAGTGCCTAACTTTTAAAGGCCTTTTCTAGTTTCGAGACAAGTCCGCTTATGGTGCTCTTGGTTCTTTGGTAATGACTTCCAGACTATGCCTGACTTAGGGAGTGAATGTTAGTTTACTATAGAACCTGGTCTCGGACTAAGAGTTCTGTTCCTGTAGAAACTATCTTCCCTGTAGGATCTTACTTTTTAACAGGGACTACTCTTCTCTTCCTACAGGAGCTTAGTTTCCAAAAGGGACTACTTGACTCCGAAAGTTTTTCTGGTCCTCTAACTAGTGGTGATGGTCTTAACAACCAAGTCTGATGTCTTTTCCGGTAACAGTGTCTTCTACGAAGGGTATGATGAGGAATACCGATGTGTTCTCCGGCACCGGACCCACGGGGTCACCGGAGTCCTGCAGCATCGCAGAGCTCCCCGGTGATATCGATGTAAATGGTGAGACCGGAGTAATTCTAGTGAAGTGCTGTAACTGACGAGACATCCGTTGCTACCTAAAAAGATGGTGTCACAGTGCCACGCGGGGCTTTTTACCCTAGATCAGGATGGAGCCTCACCGAGTTTACGCTCTCCCAAAAATGAAATGGTCACTTACAACACTTACTTTTCTGGGAAAAGGGTCTGTCCGTCACTCTCTTTCTCTCTTTCCAGTGGACCGCTCTAACAATAGCCAAGTCACTTTACTTAATCATAATAAATTCGCTCCACTGTCCTTCTCAATCAGATGGTTATCTTATTTATTTCCGAATTTCACTACTTACTAGTCCTTTAATTCTTGGACTTTAATAAGCTATGGTCGCAACTTTTTTGATGAATAACGTTGCATTGGGTGGTGCTCAATTTCTACCAAGCTTAGCACCTAAAGATGACCCTCCTCGACTGAGACACAAAACCTTATTAGAAGCTTCCCCCCTCGAGGTGAAGGCTGTACCCCTAATTATGGTATCGCTTCCCACCACAAAAGGAGTGCCCATTACCTATTTCCACTAAAGTCGCCGGAGTCCATTCGTACATCCTTACTGAGAAATGAACAGTATCAGCGGAATTACTGATAACCTTAAGTTCTACCATTAACCATTCCTAAATTCAGAATTTTCGAGTACTAGGGAAGTGTCGGATTTCTGGCATCGCCAAAATATTTAAGTAAAAAATTTTACCATTTCAGTTTCGTCTTCTGATCATGTCTTCCTTTCATTTGAAACAAAACAAAACGGAATTAGCGTTTCGTTTTGGATCCTGATCCGAGGCGTTAACATGCCTAACTGTAATTTTAGATTTTGGAAAACACGACCCACATTTTAAGCGGAAATAAGTCATAGACCTTATTCAAGAGTTTTATATATGTCCTGTTATATCATGAAACATCTTGCTTAAAATTTGATGATGTAATTGGATGAAGGTAAGCACTCACTTTGGAAATAGTTTGTACACGTGAGATTTTAGTGTGTTCTAAAACATATAATACATATTGTTCGCATCCTAAAGCTGTTGTAGCCGGGACAGCGTGGTAACACATTATCAACACAATTCTCTATAGCAGTTTTTAACAAACTACAAGCTTGACAATGCGACTAGAGATTATAGTAGCAGATTAATTTTGTGTCATAAAATTTGAATCGTTGTGTGGACAATAAATGAAGACTTGTGAGTTTATTTGTGAAATAATTATTAAAAGAATATAAGAACAATTGAACAGAGTAACAGCCTCTCTTTAATAATAAAGGTGATTTCTAAGTAAAATTAAGAAGAGTTTCTGACTGTAGAATTTTGTTAGTAGTTTTGCGCCAAGCACATTTTAATTTTTAGCTATGTAAACCCAAAATCTGTCGCCACCAGAAGCACTCTAATGTAAACGTTAGCTTGAGTAGGTTAGGTTAGACCTTCAGTAGGAATCAGTATTTGCCAATTGTTGAGATTAATCGGGTTAAGTTGAGCAAATTTTTGTTTTACACATTGTAAATTTAATTGTCGGTTTAATTTTATTTATTAAATAGAATTTATTATTACTATTTCAAGTTCAGAAGTACGAAATTTTATTTTTGTGGATTAATTAAATAGAGAATTATTATGCAATGAGAGTTGATTGTTAAGTTCAGCTGTAACAGTGTAAAGTAGTTAGTGTACAATTTTCACTAAAAAAATATTGTTGCCATATCAGGTCATTCTACAACCCCATGAATGACATGGCAGTGTTAGGGAAGATGGAGTCTCTATGTAAATGGCGTTCAGTACATTTACGCCACGCCATTTTCTACAAATATAACTGCAATTAAAATTGGTTGTTTATATAATAATAATAATAATAATTTTTGTTACGAATTTCGAGAAAAGTGAAAGTATGTTATGCTTATAATTTAAGTCTAATCAAAGCATATAAATCGTTCATCGATAATCCAAACATTCTTGAAATGAATAAGTTCTACTGCAACTTAGGTGGCTTTACCAGTAAATGATTATAAGCAGAATATGAGTATTGAAACTATCACATTTGAATTTAATGTAATAGGATTCCAGGTATTACCACCTAGTCATGATTGTTTCTAAGTTGTCAATGTCAGGGTATTCTCTGGGGTTATCCTTAGGACCATGCAAGATTCTCGGGGTTAGCGGAGTGTCTCAACTCCTCTCTCTCCTGGGGCTCTGCGATAGGGACTTCGGTTGCCCGAAGTGCCTAAAACTGACGAGGCTTGAGTTCAGGGTGGTTGCACTGAACCCAAGATTTTTCCAGTACTTAGGCAATCGTGAGAATTAATAAATGAGTATTTCCAATTATCTTTATTTGTAGCAGGTTAATGATATTGTCCTCAGATTGAACCCAACTTAGTTGACGGAGGTAAGATGATGGTACGGTGTAATGTAATGTTTGAATTAATTTAACAAGAAAAGGTAAGATTACTTAAGTTGTAAGATTGACTTTACAAACTTGAGTGACCCAAGAACTGTCTTTGGTATTTTTTTCAGTATTATTTATAGCTTCCGATGGACCCCATCATATCTCCGTCGATACGTTTTCGAACCTTCCACACAACCCGTGAGAAGTCCGAGATCTACTTAATAAGTAATATTATTATTTATTATTCTTAATATCCTATTTCTACTTACGTAGTCATTTGTAGTCATTTAACACCATTCAATCTTCAAATGATTGATCCTTGAGCATAGTAGGTGTTGACAAGATAAGACTTAGGTCTTAGTTGTTGGTAAGTTTTAAACCTTACACATGATATTCAACTTGTCAACAACTTGTTCCGTTTCGATCTCTTATTTTTAACTTAAGTAATAATTCTTCCTAATGTTATGACAGATGATCCTTAACTTAGCAATAATTCTCCCTACTGTGATGACACACAATCAATTTTATGGCTTACTAAATACAATGATATGACTTACAAATTACAATGACGTAAGTACAGTATATGGCAAACTTCCTTTTAGTATGATTTTATTTCATTCTGTTACATTCTTCACAGCTTAACTTGTCACTGTCCCAGTGACGTCTAAGCACTAGGGCTAGTTTGGGTTGAATGTACAACTACTTTACATCCAGGAATATTTCTGTAATTTACAGTTGTATCCCTACTAGTAGTAATAAGTTCTAAGTTATAAAGATTATAAAAATCAAACCCTAAATGAACATGCCGGAGTTCGGCGACTATATACAAATTATGTCGTACTTTAGGGATATTAAGTGTAACATTTAGGTTTAGGGAAACTATTGCCTCTGTTTCAATAACACGCCCGTCCTTAGTATTGAATAATATTATTTCTGCGACTTTGGGATGGACTGGCACTACATTCCTTCTTATTAAACTGACAGGAAGAAGAGTATCCAATGCAACTAACTGCATGTTGAATACTATAAAGAAACACCAAACGAAAACAATGGCGTTAGTTGTTTGTTTTAACATTTTAACATTCTGTTCAATGCTTGTTTAAGTACGGGAAAGAAAAGTCTCGTTACATCTGTGTCCATTTCTTTTTATCCGCTGTCAACTATATTCTTTAAAATGGACAGTCGTAGTACAATGTCAGTTAACTTAGTCCTCTCCCAACAAGTCAATTTGTCTAGTACTAGTTTTGGATTACAATCGAAATGATGTCCGACTAATATTATAATAAAGTGTATTGTCAAGATAGATGTTTTGATGGATGATGGCAAAAGTTAAAGTAATCCAGGCAACTCAGAAGGTGGTTTGTACATAGAGACGCCCAATTCCTTGAGCATATTGTCAGTTGTTGCCGTGTAAATTTTTCTTATAAGATGCTGCACTCCTTCTATTGATTCCTGCAACCCATTGTGGTTATAGATGTACTCAATCATGAAATTAGCAAATTCGTTCCATCATCTGCGGACCATATGGCAATCTGCATGCACTCTTCCTATGTAGTCATCGGTTAAAGGATGGGACACTGGCTGAGAACAATCTATCAGAATTCTATTGAAGAATTCTATATTTAATCAATCACTACTACATCTAGCGATTATTGAGAGTAAAAATATGACTGTATTCCTTCGCCACGTAAGGTTGACTTAAAATTTAGGTGTTAGAATTTTTGAGTTAAAAAATTCAATCCTTTAAATGTTCGCAAAGAAAAATTTAAACAAAGTTCGGTGTAAGAATCTTTAGATCACTCATGAAAAAGTAATTTAAACTTTAACTGAAGAAGTTAAAATTTATANGCATGCACTCTTCCTATGTAGTCATCGGTTAAAGGATGGGACACTGGCTGAGAACAATCTATCAGAATTCTATTGAAGAATTCTATATTTAATCAATCACTACTACATCTAGCGATTATTGAGAGTAAAAATATGACTGTATTCCTTCGCCACGTAAGTTTGACTTAAAATTTAGGTGTTAGAATTTTTGAGTTAAAAAATTCAATCCTTTAAATGTTCGCAAAGAAAAATTTAAACAGAGTTCGGTGTAAGAATCTTTAGATCACTCATGAAAAAGTAATTTAAACTTTAACTGAAGAAGTTAAAATTTATANAGTTCGGTGTAAGAATCTTTAGATCACTCATGAAAAAGTAATTTAAACTTTAACTGAAGAAGTTAAAATTTATATACACATGGAGTGGGGAGCGCAATGAGTTTTCGTTGAAGTAGACCACTAAGCGTTCATGGGTGTAACTTGTCTCAAAGGACTAACATTGGGCTAGCAGATATTGATTTGATAGTTATTGGGTGCGGATTCAACTATTGTTGTGGATCTACAGTGGTACGATATTGGGGACACATCACTTGTTCTATGTAGAAATAAGAATTTAATAAGTTACTGAAAATATTTTTAACAAACAATTTTAAAACATAAAGATTGTTTTGCTTTGCGAAACAATCTGCATATTTATAATGTAGGAAACTAAATAAATGTTAACCTGCACTTATAAAGATACGAGGAAAATTAAATACTAGTACTTTATTATCATTAGGGATTAGTTAGGGATTAGTTATTGTTAAATGTTGTNTTATCATTAGGGATTAGTTAGGGATTAGTTATTGTTAAATGTTGTAAGAAGAGTAGTAAATTTTCTCAATAATGATACCTACACCAGGGTAAATTATTAGCAGGAATTCCGCATTAATAAAAATGATTAACTCTGTATCCATTCTTCCAAACTTCTGAACGCAGATTAACTGTTGTATTAACTGTAAAACATGTTGTAGTATAATGGCGTCTAAAAATTGAGAGAACTGTAGTAGTTAGGAGTATTGAATTGATAAATTCATGAACATGAAGTTCTGTATTTACATGAAGTTGGAATATAAACAGCTGTATANTAAGAAGAGTAGTAAATTTTCTCAATAATGATACCTACACCAGGGTAAATTATTAGCAGGAATTCCGCATTAAGAAAAATGATTAACTCTGTATCCATTCTTCCAAACTTCTGAACGCAGATTAACTGTTCTATTAACTGTAAAACATGTTGTAGTATAATGGCGTCTAAAAATTGAGAGAACTGTAGTAGTTTGGAGTATTGAATTGATAAATTCATGAACATGAAGTTCTGTATTTACATGAAGTTGGAATATAAACAGCTGTATACCTTTTGTGCCAGTCAATCAAGTTGCAGCATCAAATCTTATCCTTGGTTTCTTTAATTCTTGTTCTGCATCTAACTAATTAAGAATATAAAACAATAAGCACTAAAGCTAGGAACTATTCCACGTATTAGCTAATTTTGTAAAATGTCATTTCAACCTAAAAATAGTTAATATAGAACTACCCCGCAGAGTGAAAATTCGTCATTTTGAGCTACACATCCCCCTTGCGCACAACTAAAGTCGGGTTAACTTTATACCTTCGACGTACGTCATTGGCATTTGGCATAGCCAAGTTGGGATGACTTAGTTAAGCACCTGGAAATCAAATATCTAGTTAGTTTTTACTAAAATAGTGGGTGTTATGAACAGCGGTTCCTTAGTCCCATTACACTTTGGGAAAAAAGCACGGAAAAACTATTGTAACACTAAAAAATACTTAACCATTATTGTAACTCTGAAAACTAACGTTATANAAAAAGCACGGAAAAACTATTGTAACACTAAAAAATACTTAACCATTATTGTAACTCTGAAAACTAACGTTATAAGTATTTTTCTTGTTACGCTCGATTTCTCCAACCCTGATTGTAAATCAGGCTTAACGTTGGAGAGTATCGAGGCCAGACCCGGTTTATGACTTGCTCTAATTATTTTTAGATCCCTGTGTATTATACATTATTACCTCTATTGTTTTAATAAAAATGGAAGAGATCTGTAATCCCTTATTGGCATTCCGGGATGCCAAGAGATCTGTGATCCCTTATTGGCGTCTTATTATATATATTTATATATATGTGTGTATTTATTTATTATTGTAACAATAGTTTGTTAATACCTCGTTCCTTATTTTGAAGAAAGAGAGAGAGCTGTTTCCTTTGATTCCTTGGTTGTCGTTATCCGTGATGTTTGAGAGTCTGCTTATAGTTGTTTTGAAATTATTATATTCAGTTGAAGCTGTGTTTTTCTTTTATTTAATTTGTTAAATTTGAAATATTCAATATTTAAGTTAAACTAGTAAATTGGAAAAAANGGCATTCCGGGATGCCAAGAGATCTGTGATCCCTTATTGGCGTCTTATTATATATATTTATATATATGTGTGTGTATTTATTTATTATTGTAACAATAGTTTGTTAATACCTCGTTCCTTATTTTGAAGAACGAGAGAGAGCTGTTTCCTTTGATTCCTTGGTTGTCGTTATCCGTGATGTTTGAGAGTCTGCTTATAGTTGCTTTGAAATTATTATATTCAGTTGAAGATGTGTTTTTCTTTTATTTAATTTGTTAAATTTGAAATATTCAATATTTAAGTTAAACTAGTAAATTGGAAAAAANGTTTTTCTTTTATTTAATTTGTTAAATTTGAAATATTCAATATTTAAGTTAAACTAGTAAATTGGAAAAAAAAATTTAATGTTAAATTATTATGTTAAATTATAAAGTTGAAATAGGTTTGAACTTCTGAATAGAACTGTNAAAAAAAATTTAATGTTAAATTATTATGTTAAATTATAAAGTTGAAATAGGTTTGAACTTCTGAATAGAACTGTTCGTTCCGATTCATACCTTTGAGTATTTAAAACCTTTTAGTTATCTATTATTTTACAATATAGTTGCATCAAATTAATTTAAACTTTTCTTATTTTAATTTATAACATCATTTTTTTATTTTGCATGAACTAGATTAGATTAGGATGACAGGTGACTTACTCTTCTGACCTTTCGTCAGTCTACTATTCTCCTGTGCCATCTCAATTTAATTTTACTCTTGAACGTAGCTTTTACTTTGAAATAAACTCAAGGATACTTTTACCTCATCCTAATTAGTTATATAATAATAATGCTGATTTTTTCCTACCGTCACACCATGCACCTTTTACCAGAGTCCAAATAATATCAAGNGCACCTTTTACCAGAGTCCAAATAATATCAAGAATACATACAAACCTGTTATGGTCACTCACATTGACTCACATTTCCTCCATCTCTTTATTTGGTTGAGTCTTCGATGAGACATTAAAGATTCAAGTTTCTCTAGATAGCAGGAGACCTCCTATTTGAAAAGACCCGATTCTCCGAAACTGAAAATCGGTGTTTTGAATTCCACGAGCTGTCTCCTACAAACAATTAAGTCTTATTTGTATATAAAATACTCACCCTTCGGAAACGTTTTTAATTTGTAANGAATACATACAAACCTGTTATGGTCACTCACATTGACTCACATTTCCTCCATCTCTTTATTTGGTTGAGTCTTGGATGAGACATTAAAGATTCAAGTTTCTCTAGATAGCAGGAGACCTCCTATTTGAAAAGACCCGATTCTCCTGAAACTGAAAATCGGTGTTTTGAATTCCACGCGCTGTCTCCTACAAACAATTAAGTCTTATTTGTATATAAAATACTCACCCTTCGGAAACGTTTTTAATTTGTA